>CM055124.1:95961145-96227013 GCA_029206835.1 Rana muscosa | reverse complement strand
CCCAATCTGATCTCCCCCACCTTCCCCCATACCTTATCCAATCTGATCCCCCTCACCTTCCCCCATACCTGATCCAATCTGATCCCCCTCACCTTCCACCATACCTGACCCAATCTGATCCGCCTCACCTTCCCCCATACCTGATCCAATCTGATCCCCCTCACCTGCCCCCCCATACCTGCCCTAATCTGATCCCAATCACCTTCCCCCATACCTGACCCAATCTGATCCCCCTCACCTTTCCCCATACCTGATCCAATCTGATCCCCCTCACCTGCCCCCCCATACCTGCCCCAATCTGATCCCCCTCACCTTCCCCCATACCTTACCCAATCTGATCCCCCCTCACCTTCCCCCATACCTGACCCAATCTGATCCCCCTCACCTTCCCCCATACCTGACCCAATCTGATCCCCCTCACCTTCCCCCAAACCTGATCCAATCTGATCCCCCTCACCTGCCCCCCCCATACCTGACCCAATCTGATCCCCCTCACCTTCCCCCATACCTGATCCAATCTGATCCCCCTCACCTGCCCCCCCATACCTGAGTCCAATCTGATCCCCCTCACCTTCCCCCATACCTGACCCAATCTGATCCCCCCTCACCTTCCCCCATACCTGACCCAATCTGATCCCCCTCACCTTCCCCCATACCTGACCCAATCTGATCCCCCTCACCTTCCCCCATACCTGACCCAATCTGATCCCCCTCACCTTCCCCCATACCTGACCCAATCTGATCCCCCTCACCTTCCCCCGTACCTGACCCAATCTGATCCCCTCACCTTCCCCCATACCTGACCCAATCTGACCCCCCTCACCTTCCCCATACCTGACCCAATCTGACCCCCCTCACCTTCCCCATACCTGACCCAATCTGATCCCCTCACCTTCCCCATACCTGATCCAATCTGATCCCCCTCACCTTCCCCCATACCTGACCCAATCTGATCCTCTTCACCTTCCCCCATACCTGACCCAATCTGATCCTCCTCACCTTCCCCCATACCTGACCCAATCTGATCCCCCTCACCTTCCCCATACCTGAGTCCAATCTGATCCCCGTCACCTTCCCCCATACCTGACCCAATCTGATCCCCCTCACCTTCCCCCCATACCTGACCCAATCTGATCCCCCTCACCTTCCCCCATACCTGACCCAATCTGATCCTCCCTCACCTTCCCCCATACCTGACCCAATCTGATCCCCCTCACCTTCCACCATACCTGACCCAATCTGATCCCCCTCACCTTCCCCCATACCTGACCCAATCTGATCCGTCCTCACCTTCCCCCATACCTGACCCAATCTGATCCCCCCTCACCTTCCCCATACCTGACCCAATCTGACCCCCCCTCACCTTCCACCCATACCTGATCCAATCTGATCCC
Source organism: Rana muscosa (assembly GCA_029206835.1). Classification (NCBI taxonomy): domain Eukaryota; kingdom Metazoa; phylum Chordata; class Amphibia; order Anura; family Ranidae; genus Rana; species Rana muscosa. The sequence goes on along the minus strand of CM055124.1, from coordinate 96,225,619 downwards.
CTCACCTTCCCCATACCTGACCCAATCTGATCCCCCCTCACCTTCCCCCATACCTGATCCAATCTGATCCCCCTCACCTTCCCCCATACCTGACCCAATGTGATCCGTCCTCACCTTCCCTTATACCTGACCCAATCTGATCCCCCCTCACCTTCCCCCATACCTGACCCTATCTGATCCCCCATCACCTTCCCCCATACCTGATCCAATCTGATCCCCCTCACCTTCCCCCATACCTGATCCAATTTGATCCCCCTCATCTTCCACCATACCTGACCCAATCTGATCCCCCCTCACCTTCCCCCATACCTGATCCAATCTGATCCCCCTCACCTGTCCCCCCCATACCTGCCCCAATCTGATCCCCCCCCACCTTCCCCCATACCTGACCCAATCTGATCCCCCCTCACCTTCCCCCATACCTGACCCAATCTGATCCCCCTCACCTTCCCCCATACCTGATCCAATCTGATCCCCCTCACCTTCCCCCATACCTGATCCAATCTGATCCCCCTCACCTGCCCCCCCATACCTGAGTCCAATCTGATCCCCCTCACCTTCCCCCATACCTGACCCAATCTGATCCCCCTCACCTTCCCCCATACCTGACCCAATCTGATCCCCCTCACCTTCCCCCATACCTGACCCAATCTGATCCCCCTCACCTTCCCCCATACCTGACCCAATCTTATCCCCCTCACATTCCCCCATACCTGACCCAATCGGATCCCCCTCACCTTCCCCCATACCTGACCCAATCTGATCCCCCTCACCTTCCCCCATACCTGACCCAATCTTATCCCCCTGACCTTCCCCCATACCTGACCCAATCGGATCCCCCTCACCTTCCCCCATACCTGACCCAATCTGATCACCCTCACCTTCCCCCAAACCTGACCCAATCTGATCCCCCCTCACCTTCCCCATACCTGACCCAATCTGACCCCCCCTCACCTTCCACTCATACCTGATCCAATCTGATCCCCTCACCTTCCCCATACCTGACCCAATCTGATCCCCTCACCTTCCCCCATACCTGACCCAATCTGATCCCCCTCACCTTCCCCCATACCTGACCCAATTGGATCCCCCTCACCTTCCCCCATACCTGATCCAATCTGATCCCCCTCACCTTCCCCCATACCTGACCCAATCTGATCCCCCCTCACCTTCCCCATACCTGACCCAATCTGACCCCCCCTCACCTTCCACCCATACCTGATCCAATCTGATCCCCTCACCTTCCCCATACCTGACCCAATCTGATCCCCTCACCTTCCCCTATACCTGATCCAATCTGATCCCCCTCACCTTCCCCCATACCTGACCCAATCTGATCCGTCCTCACCTTCCCCCATACGTGACCCAATCTGATCCCCCTCACCTTCCCCCATACCTGACCCAATCTGATCCCCCATCACCTTCCCCATACCTGACCCAATCTGACCCCCCCTCACCATCCACCCATACCTGATCCAATCTGATCCCCTCACCTTCCCCATACCTGACCCAATCTGATCTCCCCCACCTTCCCCCATACCTTATCCAATCTGATCCCCCTCACCTTCCCCCATACCTGATCCAATCTGATCCCCTCACCTTCCACCATACCTGACCCAATCTGATCCCCCCTCACCTTCCCCCATACCTGATCCAATCTGATCCCCCTCACCTGCCCCCCCATACCTGCCCTAATCTGATCCCCCTCACCTTCCCCCATACCTGACCCAATCTGATCCCCCCTCACCTTCCCCCATACCTGACCCAATCTGATCCCCCTCACCTTCCCCCATACCTGACCCAATCTGATCCCCCTCACCTTCCCCCAAACCTGATCCAATCTGATCCCCCTCACCTGCCCCCCCCATACCTGACCCAATCTGATCCCCCTCACCTTCCCCCATACCTGATCCAATCTGATCCCCCTCACCTGCCCCCCCATACCTGAGTCCAATCTGATCCCCCTCACCTTCCCCTATACCTGACCCAATCTGATCCCCCCTCACTTTCCCCCATACCTGACCCAATCTGATCCCCCTCACCTTCCCCCATACCTGACCCAATCTGATCCCCCTCACCTTCCCCCATACCTGACCCAATCTGATCCCCTCACCTTCCCCCATACCTGACCCAATTTGATCCCCCCTCACCTTCCCCATACCTGACCCAATCTGACCCCCCCTCACCTTCCCCATACCTGACCCAATCTGATCCCCTCACCTTCCCCATACCTGATCCAATCTGATCCCCCTCACCTTCCCCCATACCTGACCCAATCTGATCCTCCTCACCTTCCCCCATACCTGACCCAATCTGATCCCCCTCACCTTCCCCCATACCTGACCCAATCTGATCCCCCTCACCTTCCCCATACCTGAGTCCAATCTGATCCCCGTCACCTTCCCCCATACCTGACCCAATCTGATCCCCCTCACCTTCCCCCCATACCTGACCCAAACTGATCCCCCTCACCTTCCCCCATACCTGACCCAATCTGATCCTCCCTCACCTTCCACCCATACCTGATCCAATCTGATCCCCTCACCTTCCCCATACCTGACCCAATCTGATCCCCTCACCTTCCCCTATACCTGATCCAGTCTGATCCCCCTCACCCAATCTGATCCGTCCTCACCTTCCCCCATACCTGACCCAATCTGATCCCCCCTCACCTTCCCCATACCTGACCCAATCTGACCCCCCCTCACCTTCCACCCATACCTGATCCAATCTGATCCCCTCACCTTCCCCATACCTGACCCAATCTGATCCCCCCTCACCTTCCCCCATACCTGATCCAATCTGATCCCCCTCACCTTCCCCCATACCTGACCCAATCTGATCCCCCTCACCTTTCCCCATACCTGATCCAATCTGATCCCCCTCACCTGCCCCCCCATACCTGCCCCAATCTGATCCCCCTCACCTTCCCCCATACCTTACCCAATCTGATCCCCCCTCACCTTCCCCCATACCTGACCCAATCTGATCCCCCTCACCTTCCCCCATACCTGACCCAATCTGATCCCCCTCACCTTCCCCCAAACCTGATCCAATCTGATCCCCCTCACCTGCCCCCCCCCCATACCTGACCCAATCTGATCCCCCTCACCTTCCCCCATACCTGATCCAATCTGATCCCCCTCACCTGCCCCCCCATACCTGAGTCCAATCTGATCCCCCTCACCTTCCCCCATACCTGACCCAATCTGATCCCCCCTCACCTTCCCCCATACCTGACCCAATCTGATCCCCCTCACCTTCCCCCATACCTGACCCAATCTGATCCCCCTCACCTTCCCCCATACCTGACCCAATCTGATCCCCCTCACCTTCCCCCATACCTGACCCAATCTGATCCCCCTCACCTTCCCCCGTACCTGACCCAATCTGATCCCCTCACCTTCCCCCATACCTGACCCAATCTGACCCCCCTCACCTTCCCCATACCTGACCCAATCTGACCCCCCTCACCTTCCCCATACCTGACCCAATCTGATCCCCTCACCTTCCCCATACCTGATCCAATCTGATCCCCCTCACCTTCCCCCATACCTGACCCAATCTGATCCTCTTCACCTTCCCCCATACCTGACCCAATCTGATCCTCCTCACCTTCCCCCATATCTGACCCAATCTGATCCCCCTCACCTTCCCCATACCTGAGTCCAATCTGATCCCCGTCACCTTCCCCCATACCTGACCCAATCTGATCCCCCTCACCTTCCCCCCATACCTGACCCAATCTGATCCCCCTCACCTTCCCCCATACCTGACCCAATCTGATCCTCCCTCACCTTCCCCCATACCTGACCCAATCTGATCCCCCTCACCTTCCCCCATACCTGACCCAATCTGACCCCCCTCACCTTCCCCATACCTGACCCAATCTGACCCCCCCTCACCTTCCCCATACCTGACCCAATCTGATCCCCTCACCTTCCCCATACCTGATCCAATCTGATCCCCCTCACCTTCCCCCATACCTGACCCAATCTGATCCTCCTCACCTTCCCCCATACCTGACCCAATCTGATCCCCCTCACCTTCCCCCATACCTGACCCAATCTGATCCCCCTCACCTTCCCCATACCTGAGTCCAATCTGATCCCCGTCACCTTCCCCCATACCTGACCCAATCTGATCCCCCTCACCTTCCCCCCATACCTGACCCAATCTGATCCCCCTCACCTTCCCCCATACCTGACCCAATCTGATCCTCCCTCACCTTCCACCCATACCTGATCCAATCTGATCCCCTCACCTTCCCCATACCTGACCCAATCTGATCCCCTCACCTTCCCCTATACCTGATCCAGTCTGATCCCCCTCACCTTCCCCCATACCTGACCCAATCTGATCCGTCCTCACCTTCCCCCATACCTGACCCAATCTGATCCCCCCTCACCTTCCCCATACCTGACCCAATCTGACCCCCCCTCACCTTCCACCCATACCTGATCCAATCTGATCCCCTCACCTTCCCCATACCTGACCCAATCTGATCCCCCCTCACCTTCCCCCATACCTGATCCAATCTGATCCCCCTCACCTTCCCCCATACCTGACCCAATCTGATCCCCCTCACCTTTCCCCATACCTGATCCAATCTGATCCCCCTCACCTGCCCCCCCATACCTGCCCCAATCTGATCCCCCTCACCTTCCCCCATACCTTACCCAATCTGATCCCCCCTCACCTTCCCCCATACCTGACCCAATCTGATCCCCCTCACCTTCCCCCATACCTGACCCAATCTGATCCCCCTCACCTTCCCCCAAACCTGATCCAATCTGATCCCCCTCACCTGCCCCCCCCCATACCTGACCCAATCTGATCCCCCTCACCTTCCCCCATACCTGATCCAATCTGATCCCCCTCACCTGCCCCCCCATACCTGAGTCCAATCTGATCCCCCTCACCTTCCCCCATACCTGACCCAATCTGATCCCCCCTCACCTTCCCCCATACCTGACCCAATCTGATCCCCCTCACCTTCCCCCATACCTGACCCAATCTGATCCCCCTCACCTTCCCCCATACCTGACCCAATCTGATCCCCCTCACCTTCCCCCATACCTGACCCAATCTGATCCCCCTCACCTTCCCCCGTACCTGACCCAATCTGATCCCCTCACCTTCCCCCATACCTGACCCAATCTGACCCCCCTCACCTTCCCCATACCTGACCCAATCTGACCCCCCTCACCTTCCCCATACCTGACCCAATCTGATCCCCTCACCTTCCCCATACCTGATCCAATCTGATCCCCCTCACCTTCCCCCATACCTGACCCAATCTGATCCTCTTCACCTTCCCCCATACCTGACCCAATCTGATCCTCCTCACCTTCCCCCATATCTGACCCAATCTGATCCCCCTCACCTTCCCCATACCTGAGTCCAATCTGATCCCCGTCACCTTCCCCCATACCTGACCCAATCTGATCCCCCTCACCTTCCCCCCATACCTGACCCAATCTGATCCCCCTCACCTTCCCCCATACCTGACCCAATCTGATCCTCCCTCACCTTCCCCCATACCTGACCCAATCTGATCCCCCTCACCTTCCCCCATACCTGACCCAATCTGACCCCCCTCACCTTCCCCATACCTGACCCAATCTGACCCCCCCTCACCTTCCCCATACCTGACCCAATCTGATCCCCTCACCTTCCCCATACCTGATCCAATCTGATCCCCCTCACCTTCCCCCATACCTGACCCAATCTGATCCTCCTCACCTTCCCCCATACCTGACCCAATCTGATCCCCCTCACCTTCCCCCATACCTGACCCAATCTGATCCCCCTCACCTTCCCCATACCTGAGTCCAATCTGATCCCCGTCACCTTCCCCCATACCTGACCCAATCTGATCCCCCTCACCTTCCCCCCATACCTGACCCAATCTGATCCTCCCTCACCTTCCCCCATACCTGACCCAATCTGATCCCCCTCACCTTCCCCCATACCTGACCCAATCATATCCCCCTCACCTTCCCCCATACCTGACCCAATCTGATCCGTCCTCACCTTGCCCCATACCTGACCCAATCTGATCCCCCCTCACCTTCCCCATACCTGACCCAATCTGACCCCCCCTCACCTTCCACCCATACCTGATCCAATCTGATCCCCTCACCTTCCCCATACCTGACCCAATCTGATCCCCCCTCACCTTCCCCCATACCTGATCCAATCTGATCCCCCTCACCTTCCCCCATACCTGACCCAATCTGATCCGTCCTCACCTTCCCCCATACCTGACCCAATCTGATCCCCCCTCACCTTCCCCCATACCTGACCCAATCTGATCCCCCATCACCTTCCCCCATACCTGATCCAATCTGATCCCCCTCACCTTCCCCCATACCTGATCCAATCTGATCCCCCTCATCTTCCACCATACCTGACCCAATCTGATCCCCCCTCACCTTCCCCCATACCTGATCCAATCTGATCCCCCTCACCTGTCCCCCCCATACCTGCCCCAATCTGACCCCCCCCACCTTCCCCCATACCTGACCCAATCTGATCCCCCCTCACCTTCCCCCATACCTGACCCAATCTGATCCCCCTCACCTTCCCCCATACCTGATCCAATCTGATCCCCCTCACCTTCCCCCATACCTGATCCAATCTGATCCCCCTCACCTGCCCCCCCATACCTGAGTCCAATCTGACCCCCCTCACCTTCCCCCATACCTGACCCAATCTGATCCCCCCTCACCTTCCCCCATACCTGACCCAATCTGATCCCCCTCACCTTCCCCCATACCTGACTCAATCTGATCCCCCTCACCTTCCCCCATACCTGACCCAATCTTATCCCCCTCACCTTCCCCCATACCTGACCCAATCGGATCCCCCTCACCTTCCCCCATACCTGACCCAATCTGATCCCCCTCACCTTCCCCCATACCTGACCCAATCTTATCCCCCTCACCTTTCCCCATACCTGACCCAATCGGATCCCTCTCACCTTCCCCCATACATGACCCAATCTGATCCCCCTCACCTTCCCCCAAACCTGACCCAATCTGATCCCCCCTCACCTTCCCCATACCTGACCCAATCTGACCCCCCCTCACCTTCCACCCATACCTGATCCAATCTGATCCCCTCACCTTCCCCATACCTGACCCAATCTGATCCCCTCACCTTCCCCCATACCTGACCCAATCTGATCCCCCTCACCTTCCCCCATACCTGACCCAATCTGATCCCCCTCACCTTCCCCCATACCTGACCCAATCGGATCCCCCTCACCTTCCCCCATACCTGATCCAATCTGATCCCCCTCACCTTCCCCCATACCTGACCCAATCTGATCCCCCCTCACCTTCCCCATACCTGACCCAATCTGACCCCCCCTCACCTTCCACCCATACCTGATCCAATCTGATCCCCTCACCTTCCCCATACCTGACCCAATCTGATCCCCTCACCTTCCCCTATACCTGATCCAATCTGATCCCCCTCACCTTCCCCCATACCTGACCCAATCTGATCCGTCCTCACCTTCCCCCATACGTGACCCAATCTGATCCCCCTCACCTTCCCCCATACCTGACCCAATCTGATCCCCCATCACCTTCCCCATACCTGACCCAATCTGACCCCCCCTCACCTTCCACCCATACCTGATCCAATCTGATCCCCTCACCTTCCCCATACCTGACCCAATCTGATCTCCCCCACCTTCCCCCATACCTTATCCAATCTGATCCCCCTCACCTTCCCCCATACCTGATCCAATCTGATCCCCCTCACCTTCCACCATACCTGACCCAATCTGATCCCCCTCACCTTCCCCCATACCTGATCCAATCTGATCCCCCTCACCTGCCCCCCCATACCTGCCCTAATCTGATCCCAATCACCTTCCCCCATACCTGACCCAATCTGATCCCCCTCACCTTTCCCCATACCTGATCCAATCTGATCCCCCTCACCTGCCCCCCCATACCTGCCCCAATCTGATCCCCCTCACCTTCCCCCATACCTTACCCAATCTGATCCCCCCTCACCTTCCCCCATACCTGACCCAATCTGATCCCCCTCACCTTCCCCCATACCTGACCCATTCTGATCCCCCTCACCTTCCCCCAAACCTGATCCAATCTGATCCCCCATACCTGACCCAATCTGATCCCCCTCACCTTCCCCCATACCTGATCCAATCTGATCCCCCTCACCTGCCCCCCCATACCTGAGTCCAATCTGATCCCCCTCCCCTTCCCCCATACCTGACCCAATCTGATCCCCCCTCACCTTCCCCCATACCTGACCCAATCTGATCCCCCTCACCTTCCCCCATACCTGACCCAATCTGATCCCCCTCACCTTCCCCCATACCTGACCCAATCTGATCCCCCTCACCTTCCCCCATACCTGACCCAATCTGATCCCCCTCACCTTCCCCCGTACCTGACCCAATCTGATCCCCTCACCGTCCCCCATACCTGACCCAATCTGACCCCCCTCACCTTCCCCATACCTGACCCAATCTGACCCCCCTCACCTTCCCCATACCTGACCCAATCTGATCCCCTCACCTTCCCCATACCTGATCCAATCTTATCCCCCTCACCTTCCCCCATACCTGACCCAATCTGATCCTCTTCACCTTCCCCCATACCTGACCCAATCTGATCCTCCTCACCTTCCCCCATACCTGACCCAATCTGATCCCCCTCACCTTCCCCATACCTGAGTCCAATCTGATCCCCGTCACCTTCCCCCATACCTGACCCAATCTGATCCCCCTCACCTTCCCCCCATACCTGACCCAATCTGATCCCCCTCACCTTCCCCCATACCTGACCCAATCTGATCCTCCCTCACCTTCCCCCATACCTGACCCAATCTGATCCCCCTCACCTTCCACCATACCTGACCCAATCTGATCCCCCTCACCTTCCCCCATACCTGACCCAATCTGATCCGTCCTCACCTTCCCCCATACCTGACCCAATCTGATCCCCCCTCACCTTCCCCATACCTGACCCAATCTGACCCCCCCTCACCTTCCACCCATACCTGATCCAATCTGATCCCCTCACCTTCCCCATACCTGACCCAATCTGATCCCCCCTCACCTTCCCCCATACCTGATCCAATCTGATCCCCCTCACCTTCCCCCATACCTGACCCAATCTGATCCGTCCTCACCTTCCCCCATACCTGACCCAATCTGATCCCCCCTCACCTTCCCCCATACCTGACCCTATCTGATCCCCCATCACCTTCCCCCATACCTGATCCAATCTGATCCCCCTCACCTTCCCCCATACCTGATCCAATTTGATCCCCCTCATCTTCCACCATACCTGACCCAATCTGATCCCCCCTCACCTTCCCCCATACCTGATCCAATCTGATCCCCCTCACCTGTCCCCCCCATACCTGCCCCAATCTGATCCCCCCCCACCTTCCCCCATACCTGACCCAATCTGATCCCCCCTCACCTTCCCCCATACCTGACCCAATCTGATCCCCCTCACCTTCCCCCATACCTGATCCAATCTGATCCCCCTCACCTTCCCCCATACCTGATCCAATCTGATCCCCCTCACCTGCCCCCCCATACCTGAGTCCAATCTGATCCCCCTCACCTTCCCCCATACCTGACCCAATCTGATCCCCCCTCACCTTCCCCCATACCTGACCCAATCTGATCCCCCTCACCTTCCCCCATACCTGACCCAATCTGATCCCCCTCACCTTCCCCCATACCTGACCCAATCTTATCCCCCTCACATTCCCCCATACCTGACCCAATCGGATCCCCCTCACCTTCCCCCATACCTGACCCAATCTGATCCCCCTCACCTTCCCCCATACCTGACCCAATCTTATCCCCCTCACCTTCCCCCATACCTGACCCAATCGGATCCCCCTCACCTTCCCCCATACCTGACCCAATCTGATCACCCTCACCTTCCCCCAAACCTGACCCAATCTGATCCCCCCTCACCTTCCCCATACCTGACCCAATCTGACCCCCCCTCACCTTCCACTCATACCTGATCCAATCTGATCCCCTCACCTTCCCCATACCTGACCCAATCTGATCCCCTCACCTTCCCCCATACCTGACCCAATCTGATCCCCCTCACCTTCCCCCATACCTGACCCAATCGGATCCCCCTCACCTTCCCCCATACCTGATCCAATCTGATCCCCCTCACCTTCCCCCATACCTGACCCAATCTGATCCCCCCTCACCTTCCCCATACCTGACCCAATCTGACCCCCCCTCACCTTCCACCCATACCTGATCCAATCTGATCCCCTCACCTTCCCCATACCTGACCCAATCTGATCCCCTCACCTTCCCCTATACCTGATCCAATCTGATCCCCCTCACCTTCCCCCATACCTGACCCAATCTGATCCGTCCTCACCTTCCCCCATACGTGACCCAATCTGATCCCCCTCACCTTCCCCCATACCTGACCCAATCTGATCCCCCATCACCTTCCCCATACCTGACCCAATCTGACCCCCCCTCACCATCCACCCATACCTGATCCAATCTGATCCCCTCACCTTCCCCATACCTGACCCAATCTGATCTCCCCCACCTTCCCCCATACCTTATCCAATCTGATCCCCCTCACCTTCCCCCATACCTGATCCAATCTGATCCCCTCACCTTCCACCATACCTGACCCAATCTGATCCCCCCTCACCTTCCCCCATACCTGATCCAATCTGATCCCCCTCACCTGCCCCCCCATACCTGCCCTAATCTGATCCCCCTCACCTTCCCCCATACCTGATCCAATCTGATCCCCCTCACCTGCCCCCCCATACCTGAGTCCAATCTGATCCCCCTCACCTTCCCCCATACCTGACCCAATCTGATCCCCCCTCACTTTCCCCCATACCTGACCCAATCTGATCCCCCTCACCTTCCCCCATACCTGACCCAATCTGATCCCCCTCACCTTCCCCCATACCTGACCCAATCTGATCCCCTCACCTTCCCCCATACCTGACCCAATCTGATCCCCCCTCACCTTCCCCATACCTGACCCAATCTGACCCCCCCTCACCTTCCCCATACCTGACCCAATCTGATCCCCTCACCTTCCCCATATCTGATCCCCCTCACCTTCCCCCATACCTGACCCAATCTGATCCTCCTCACCTTCCCCCATACCTGACCCAATCTGATCCCCCTCACCTTCCCCCATACCTGACCCAATCTGATCCCCCTCACCTTCCCCATACCTGAGTCCAATCTGATCCCCGTCACCTTCCCCCATACCTGACCCAATCTGATCCCCCTCACCTTCCCCCCATACCTGACCCAATCTGATCCCCCTCACCTTCCCCCATACCTGACCCAATCTGATCCTCCCTCACCTTCCACCCATACCTGATCCAATCTGATCCCCTCACCTTCCCCATACCTGACCCAATCTGATCCCCTCACCTTCCCCTATACCTGATCCAGTCTGATCCCCCTCACCTTCCCCCATACCTGACCCAATCTGATCCGTCCTCACCTTCCCCCATACCTGACCCAATCTGATCCCCCCTCACCTTCCCCATACCTGACCCAATCTGACCCCCCCTCACCTTCCACCCATACCTGATCCAATCTGATCCCCTCACCTTCCCCATACCTGACCCAATCTGATCCCCCCTCACCTTCCCCCATACCTGATCCAATCTGATCCCCCTCACCTTCCCCCATACCTGACCCAATCTGATCCCCCTCACCTTTCCCCATACCTGATCCAATCTGATCCCCCTCACCTGCCCCCCCATACCTGCCCCAATCTGATCCCCCTCACCTTCCCCCATACCTTACCCAATCTGATCCCCCCTCACCTTCCCCCATACCTGACCCAATCTGATCCCCCTCACCTTCCCCCATACCTGACCCAATCTGATCCCCCTCACCTTCCCCCAAACCTGATCCAATCTGATCCCCCTCACCTGCCCCCCCCATACCTGACCCAATCTGATCCCCCTCACCTTCCCCCATACCTGATCCAATCTGATCCCCCTCACCTGCCCCCCCCATACCTGAGTCCAATCTGATCCCCCTCACCTTCCCCCATACCCGACCCAATCTGATCCCCCCTCACCTTCCCGCATACCTGACCCAATCTGATCCCCCTCACCTTCCCCCATACCTGACCCAATCTGATCCCCCTCACCTTCCCCCATACCTGACCCAATCTGATCCCCCTCACCTTCCCCCATACCTGACCCAATCTGATCCCCCTCACCTTCCCCCATACCTGACCCAATCTGATCCCCCTCACCTTCCCCCGTACCTGACCCAATCTGATCCCCTCACCTTCCCCCATACCTGACCCAATCTGACCCCCCTCACCTTCCCCATACCTGACCCAATCTGACCCCCCTCACCTTCCCCATACCTGACCCAATCTGATCCCCTCACCTTCCCCATACCTGATCCAATCTGATCCCCCTCACCTTCCCCCATACCTGACCCAATCTGATCCTCTTCACCTTCCCCCATACCTGACCCAATCTGATCCTCCTCACCTTCCCCCATATCTGACCCAATCTGATCCCCCTCACCTTCCCCATACCTGAGTCCAATCTGATCCCCGTCACCTTCCCCCATACCTGACCCAATCTGATCCCCCTCACCTTCCCCCCATACCTGACCCAATCTGATCCCCCTCACCTTCCCCCATACCTGACCCAATCTGATCCTCCCTCACCTTCCCCCATACCTGACCCAATCTGATCCCCCTCACCTTCCCCCATACCTGACCCAATCTGATCCCCCTCACCTTCCCCCATACCTGACCCAATCTGATCCGTCCTCACCTTCCCCCATACCTGACCCAATCTGATCCCCCCTCACCTTCCCCATACCTGACCCAATCTGACCCCCCCTCACCTTCCACCCATACCTGATCCAATCTGATCCCCTCACCTTCCCCATACCTGACCCAATCTGATCCCCCCTCACCTTCCCCCATACCTGATCCAATCTGATCCCCCTCACCTTCCCCCATACCTGACCCAATCTGATCCGTCCTCACCTTCCCCCATACCTGACCCAATCTGATCCCCCCTCACCTTCCCCCATACCTGACCCTATCTGATCCCCCATCACCTTCCCCCATACCTGATCCAATCTGATCCCCCTCACCTTCCCCCATACCTGATCCAATCTGATCCCCCTCATCTTCCACCATACCTGACCCAATCTGATCCCCCCTCACCTTCCCCCATACCTGATCCAATCTGATCCCCCTCACCTGTCCCCCCCATACCTGCCCCAATCTGATCCCCCCCACCTTCCCCCATACCTGACCCAATCTGATCCCCCCTCACCTTCCCCCATACCTGACCCAATCTGATCCCCCTCACCTTCCCCCATACCTGATCCAATCTGATCCCCCTCACCTTCCCCCATACCTGATCCAATCTGATCCCCCTCACCTGCCCCCCCATACCTGAGTCCAATCTGATCCCCCTCACCTTCCCCCATACCTGACCCAATCTGATCCCCCCTCACCTTCCCCCATACCTGACCCAATCTGATCCCCCTCACCTTCCCCCATACCTGACCCAATCTGATCCCCCTCACCTTCCCCCATACCTGACCCAATCTTATCCCCCTCACATTCCCCCATACCTGACCCAATCGGATCCCCCTCACCTTCCCCATACCTGACCCAATCTGATCCCCCTCACCTTCCCCCATACCTGACCCAATCTTATCCCCCTCACCTTCCCCCATACCTGACCCAATCGGATCCCCCTCACCTTCCCCCATACCTGACCCAATCTGATCACCCTCACCTTCCCCCAAACCTGACCCAATCTGATCCCCCCTCACCTTCCCCCATACCTGACCCAATCTGATCACCCTCACCTTCCCCCATACCTGACCCAATCTGATCCCCCTCACCTTTCCCCATACCTGACCCAATCTTATCCCCCTCACATTCCCCCATACCTGACCCAATCGGATCCCCCTCACCTTCCCAATACCTGACCCAATCTGATCCCCCTCACCTTCCCCCATACCTGACCCAATCTGATCCCCCTCACCTTCCCCCAAACCTGATCCAATCTGATCCCCCTCACCTGCCCCCCCCATACCTGACCCAATCTGATCCCCCTCACCTTCCCCCATACCTGATCCAATCTGATCCCCCTCACCTGCCCCCCCATACCTGAGTCCAATCTGATCCCCCTCACCTTCCCCCATACCTGACCCAATCTGATCCCCCCTCACTTTCCCCCATACCTGACCCAATCTGATCCCCCTCACCTTCCCCCATACCTGACCCAATCTGATCCCCCTCACCTTCCCCCATACCTGACCCAATCTGACCCCCCCCTCACCTTTCCCATACCTGACCCAATCTGATCCCCTCACCTTCCCCATACCTGATCCAATCTGATCCCCCTCACCTTCCCCCATACCTGACCCAATCTGATCCTCCTCACCTTCCCCCATACCTGACCCAATCTGATCCCCCTCACCTTCCCCCATACCTGACCCAATCTGATCCCCCTCACCTTCCCCATACCTGAGTCCAATCTGATCCCCGTCACCTTCCCCCATACCTGACCCAATCTGATCCCCCTCACCTTCCCCCCATACCTGACCCAATCTGATCCCCCTCACCTTCCCCCATACCTGACCCAATCTGATCCTCCCTCACCTTCCACCCATACCTGATCCAATCTGATCCCCTCACCTTCCCCATACCTGACCCAATCTGATCCCCTCACCTTCCCCTATACCTGATCCAGTCTGATCCCCCTCACCTTCCCCCATACCTGACCCAATCTGATCCGTCCTCACCTTCCCCCATACGTGACCCAATCTGATCCCCCTCACCTTCCCCTATACCTGACCCAATCTGATCCCCCCTCACCTTCCCCATACCTGACCCAATCTGACCCCCCTTCACCTTCCACCCATACCTGATCCAATCTGATCCCCTCACCTTCCCCATACCTGACCCAATCTGATCCCCTCACCTTCCCCCATACCTGATCCAATCTGATCCCCCTCACCTTCCCCCATACCTGACCCAATCTGATCCGTCCTCACCTTCCCCCATACCTGACCCAATCTGATCCCCCTCACCTTCCCCCATACCTGATCCAATCTGATCCCCTCACCTTTCCCCATACCTGACCCAATCTGATCCGTCCTCACCTTCCCCCATACCTGACCAAATCTGATCCCCCCTCACCTTCCCCATACCTGACCCAATCTGACCCCCCCTCACCTTACACCCATACCTGACCCAATCTGATCCCCCTCACCTTCCCCCATACCTGATACAATCTGATCCCCCTCACATTCCCCCATACCTGATCCAATCTGATCCCCTCACCTTCCCCCCATCCCTGACCCAATCTGATCCTCCTCACCTTCCCCCATACCTGATCCAATCTGATCCCCCTCACCTTCCCCCATACCTGATCCAATCTGATCCCCCCTCACCTGCCCCCATACCTGACCCAATCTGATCCCCCTCACCTTCCCCCATACCTGATACAATCTGATCCCCCTCACCTTCCCCCATACCTGATCCAATCTGATCCCCTCACCTTCCCCCCATACCTGACCCAATCTGATCCTCCTCACCTTCCCCCATACCTGATCCAATCGGATCCCCCTCACCTTCCCCCATACCTGATCCAATCTGATCCCCCCTCACCTGCCCCCCCATACCTGAGTCCAATCTGATCCCCCTCACCTTCCCCCATACCTGACCCAATCTGATCCCCCCTCACCTTACCCCATACCTGACCCAATCTGATCCCCCACACCTTCCCCCATACCTGAGCCAATCTGATCCGTCCTCACCTTCCCCCATACCTGACCCAATCTGATCCCCCTCACCTTCCCCATACCTAACCCAATCTGATCCCCCCTCACCTTCTACCCATACCTGATCCAATCTGATCCCCTAACCTTCCCCATACCTGACCCAATCTGATCCCCTCACCTTCCCCCATACCTGATCCAATCTGATCCCCCTCACCTTCCCCCATACCTGACCCAATCTGATCCGTCCTCACCTTCCCCCATACCTGACCCAATCTGATCCCCCCTCACCTTCCCCCATACCTGATCCAATCTGATCCCCCTCACCTTCCCCCATACCTGACCAAATCTGATCCCCCTCACCTTCCCCCATACCTGACCCAATCTGATCCCCCTCACCTTCCCCCATACCTGACCCAATCTGATCCCCCTCACCTTCCCCATACTTGAGTCCAATCTGATCCCCCTCACCTTCCCCCATACCTGACCCAATCTGATCCCCCTCACCTTCCCCCCATACCTGACCCAATCTGACCCCCTCACCTTCCCCCATACCTGACCCAATCTGATCCCCCCTCACCTTCCCCCATACCTGACCCAATCTGATCCCCCTCACCTTCCCCCATACCTGATCCAATCTGATCCCCCTCACCTTCCACCATACCTGACCCAATCTGATCCCCCCTCACCTTCCCCCATACCTGATCCAATCTGATCCCCCTCACCTGCCCCCTCCATACCTGCCCCAATCTGATCCCCCCCACCTTCCCCCATACCTGACCCAATCTGATCCCCCCTCACCTTCCCCCATACCTGACCCAATCTGATCCCCCCTCACCTTCCCCCATACCTGACCCAATCTGATCCCCCTCATCTTCCCCCATACCTGACCCAATCTGATCCCCCTCACCTTCCCCCATACCTGACCCAATCTGATCCGTCCTCACCTTCCCCCATACCTGACCCAATCTGATCCCCCCTCACCTTCCCAATACCTGACCCAATCTGACCCCCCCCCTCACCTTCCACCCATACCTTATCCAATCTGATCCCCTCACCTTCCCCATACCTGACCCAATCTGATCCCCCCTCACCTTCCCCCATACCTGATCCAATCTGATCCCCCCCACCTTCCCCCATACCTGACCCAATCTGATCCGTCCTCACCTTCCCCCATACCTGACCCAATCTGATCCGTCCTCACCTTCCCCCATACCTGATCCAATCTGATCCCCCTCACCTTCCCCATTCCTGATCCAATCTGATCCCCCTCACCTTCCACCATACCTGACCCAATCTGATCCCCCCTCACCTTCCCCCATACCTGATCCAATCTGATCCCCCTCACCTGCCCCCCCATACCTGCCCCAATCTGATCCCCCCCACTTTCCCCCATACCTGACCCAATCTGATCCCCCTCACCTTCCCCCATACCTGACCCAATCTGATCCCCCTCACGTTCCCCCATACCTGACCCAATATGATCCCCCTCACCTTCCCCCAAACCTGATCCAATCTGATCCCCCTCACCTGCCCCCCCATACCTGACCCAATCTGATCCCCCTCACCTTCCCCCATACCTGACCCAATGTGATCCCCCCTCACCTTCCCCCATACCTGACCCAATCTGATCCCCCTCACCTTCCCCCATACCTGACCCAATCTGATCCCCCTCACCTTCCCATATACCTGACCCAATCGGATCCCTCTCACCTTCCCCATACCTGACCCAATCTGGTTCCCCTCACCCTCCCCCATACCTGACCCAATCTGATCCCCCCTCACCTTCCCCATACCTGACCCAATCTGACCCCCCCTCACCTTCCACCCATACCCGATCCAATCTGATCCCCTCACCTTCCCCATACCTGACCCAATCTGATCCCCTCACCTTCCCCCATACCTGATCCAATCTGATCCCCCTCACCTTCCCCCATACCTGACCCAATCTGATCCCCCCTCACCTTCCCCCATACCTGACCCAATCTGATCCCCCATCACCTTCCCCATACCTGACCCAATCTGATCCCCCTCACCTTCCCCCATACCTGATCCAATCTGATCCCCTCACCTTCCCCCATACCTGACCCAATCTGATCCGTCCTCACCTTCCCCCATACCTGACCATATCTGATCCCCCCTCACCTTCCCCATACCTGACCCAATCTGACCCCCCTCACCTTCCACCCATACCTGATCCAATCTGATCCCCTCACCTTCCCCATACCTGACCCAATCTGATCCCCCCTCACCTTCCCCCATACCTGATCCAATCTGATCCCCCTCACCTTCCCCCATACCTGACCCAATCTGATCCCCCTCACCTTTCCCCATACCTGATCCAATCTGATCCCCCTCACCTGCCCCCCCATACCTGCCCCAATCTGATCCCCCTCACCTTCCCCCATACCTTACCCAATCTGATCCCCCCTCACCTTCCCCCATACCTGACCCAATCTGATCCCCCTCACCTTCCCCCATACCTGACCCAATCTGATCCCCCTCACCTTCCCCCAAACCTGATCCAATCTGATCCCCCTCACCTGCCCCCCCCATACCTGACCCAATCTGATCCCCCTCACCTTCCCCCATACCTGATCCAATCTGATCCCCCTCACCTGCCCCCCCCATACCTGAGTCCAATCTGATCCTCCTCACCTTCCCCCATACCTGACCCAATCTGATCCCCCCTCACCTTCCCCCATACCTGACCCAATCTGATCCCCCTCACCTTCCCCCATACCTGACCCAATCTGATCCCCCTCACCTTCCCCCATACCTGACCCAATCTGATCCCCCTCACCTTCCCCCATACCTGACCCAATCTGATCCCCCTCACCTTCCCCCGTACCTGACCCAATCTGATCCCCTCACCTTCCCCCATACCTGACCCAATCTGACCCCCCTCACCTTCCCCATACCTGACCCAATCTGACCCCCCTCACCTTCCCCATACCTGACCCAATCTGATCCCCTCACCTTCCCCATACCTGATCCAATCTGATCCCCCTCACCTTCCCCCATACCTGACCCAATCTGATCCTCTTCACCTTCCCCATACCTGACCCAATCTGATCCTCCTCACCTTCCCCCATACCTGACCCAATCTGATCCCCCTCACCTTCCCCATACCTGAGTCCAATCTGATCCCCGTCACCTTCCCCCATACCTGACCCAATCTGATCCCCCTCACCTTCCCCCCATACCTGACCCAATCTGATCCCCCTCACCTTCCCCCATACCTGACCCAATCTGATCCTCCCTCACCTTCCCCCATACCTGACCCAATCTGATCCCCCTCACCTTCCCCCATACCTGACCCAATCTGATCCCCCTCACCTTCCCCCATACCTGACCCAATCTGATCCGTCCTCACCTTCCCCCATACCTGACCCAATCTGATCCCCCCTCACCTTCCCCATACCTGACCCAATCTGACCCCCCCTCACCTTCCACCCATACCTGATCCAATCTGATCCCCTCACCTTCCCCATACCTGACCCAATCTGATCCCCCCTCACCTTCCCCCATACCTGATCCAATCTGATCCCCCTCACCTTCTCCCATACCTGACCCAATCTGATCCGTCCTCACCTTCCCCCATACCTGACCCAATCTGATCCCCCCTCACCTTCCCCCATACCTGACCCTATCTGATCCCCCATCACCTTCCCCCATACCTGATCCAATCTGATCCCCCATCACCTTCCCCCATACCTGATCCAATCTGATCCCCCTCATCCTCCACCATACCTGACCCAATCTGATCCCCCCTCACCTTCCCCCATACCTGATCCAATCTGATCCCCCTCACCTGTCCCCCCATACCTGCCCCAATCTGATCCCCCCCCACCTTCCCCCATACCTGACCCAATCTGATCCCCCCTCACCTTCCCCCATACCTGACCCAATCTGATCCCCCTCACCTTCCCCCATACCTGATCCAATCTGATCCCCCTCACCTTCCCCCATACCTGATCCAATCTGATCCCCCTCACCTGCCCCCCCATACCTGAGTCCAATCTGATCCCCCTCACCTTCCCCCATACCTGACCCAATCTGATCCCCCCTCACTTTCCCCCATACCTGACCCAATCTGATCCCCCTCACCTTCCCCCATTCCTGACCCAATCTGATCCCCCTCACCTTCCCCCATACCTGACCCAATCTTATCCCCCTCACATTCCCCCATACCTGACCCAATCGGATCCCCCTCACCTTCCCCATACCTGACCCAATCTGATCCCCCTCACCTTCCCCCATACCTGACCCAATCTTATCCCCCTCACCTTCCCCCATACCTGACCCAATCGGATCCCCCTCACCTTCCCCCATACCTGACCCAATCTGATCACCCTCACCTTCCCCCAAACCTGACCCAATCTGATCCCCCCTCACCTTCCCCATACCTGACCCAATCTGACCCCCCTCACCTTCCACTCATACCTGATCCAATCTGATCCCCTCACCTTCCCCATACCTGACCCAATCTGATCCCCTCACCTTCCCCCATACCTGACCCAATCTGATCCCCCTCACCTTCCCCCATACCTGACCCAATCGGATCCCCCTCACCTTCCCCCATACCTGATCCAATCTGATCCCCCTCACCTTCCCCCATACCTGACCCAATCTGATCCCCCCTCACCTTCCCCATACCTGACCCAATCTGACCCCCCCTCACCTTCCACCCATACCTGATCCAATCTGATCCCCTCACCTTCCCCATACCTGACCCAATCTGATCCCCTCACCTTCCCCTATACCTGATCCAATCTGATCCCCCTCACCTTCCCCCATACCTGACCCAATCTGATCCGTCCTCACCTTCCCCCATACGTGACCCAATCTGATCCCCCTCACCTTCCCCCATACCTGACCCAATCTGATCCCCCATCACCTTCCCCATACCTAAACCCAATCTGACCCCCCCTCACCATCCACCCATACCTGATCCAATCTGATCCCCTCACCTTCCCCATACCTGACCCAATCTGATCTCCCCCACCTTCCCCCATACCTTATCCAATCTGATCCCCCTCACCTTCCCCCATACCTGATCCAATCTGATCCCCCTCACCTTCCACCATACCTGACCCAATCTGATCCCCCCTCACCTTCCACCATACCTGATCCAATCTGATCCCCCTCACCTGCCCCCCCATACCTGCCCTAATCTGATCCCCCTCACCTTCCCCCATACCTGACCCAATCTGATCCCCCCTCACCTTCCCCCATACCTGACCCAATCTGATCCCCCTCACCTTCCCCCATACCTGACCCAATCTGATCCCCCTCACCTTCCCCCAAACCTGATCCAATCTGATCCCCCTCACCTGCCCCCCCCCATACCTGACCCAATCTGATCCCCCTCACCTTCCCCCATACCTGATCCAATCTGATCCCCCTCACCTGCCCCCCCATACCTGAGTCCAATCTGATCCCCCTCACCTTCCCCCATACCTGACCCAATCTGATCCCCCCTCACTTTCCCCCATACCTGACCCAATCTGATCCCCCTCACCTTCCCCCATACCTGACCCAATCTGATCCCCCTCACCTTCCCCCATACCTGACCCAATCTGACCCCCCCTCACCTTCCCCATACCTGACCCAATCTGATCCCCTCACCTTCCCCATACCTGATCCAATCTGATCCCCCTCACCTTCCCCCATACCTGACCCAATCTGATCCCCCTCACCTTCCCCCATACCTGACCCAATCTGATCCCCTTCACCTTCCCCCATACCTGACCCAATCTGATCCCCCTCACCTTCCCCATACCTGAGTCCAATCTGATCCCCGTCACCTTCCCCCATACCTGACCCAATCTGATCCCCCTCACCTTCCCCCCATACCTGACCCAATCTGATCCCCCTCACCTTCCCCCATACCTGACCCAATCTGATCCTCCCTCACCTTCCACCCATACCTGATCCAATCTGATCCCCTCACCTTCCCCATACCTGACCCAATCTGATCCCCTCACCTTCCCCTATACCTGATCCAGTCTGATCCCCCTCACCTTCCCCCATACCTGACCCAATCTGATCCGTCCTCACCTTCCCCCATACGTGACCCAATCTGATCCCCCTCACCTTCCCCCATACCTGACCCAATCTGATCCCCCCTCACCTTCCCCATACCTGACCCAATCTGACCCCCCTTCACCTTCCACCCATACCTGATCCAATCTGATCCCCTCACCTTCCCCATACCTGACCCAATCTGATCCGCTCACCTTCCCCCATACCTGATCCAATCTGATCCCCCTCACCTTCCCCCATACCTGACCCAATCTGATCCGTCCTCACCTTCCCCCATACCTGACCCAATCTGATCCCCCTCACCTTCCCCCATACCTGATCCAATCTGATCCCCTCACCTTTCCCCATACCTGACCCAATCTGATCCGTCCTCACCTTCCCCCATACCTGACCAAATCTGATCCCCCCTCACCTTCCCCATACCTGACCCAATCTGACCCCCCCTCACCTTACACCCATACCTGACCCAATCTGATCCCCCTCACCTTCCCCCATACCTGATACAATCTGATCCCCCTCACATTCCCCCATACCTGATCCAATCTGATCCCCTCACCTTCCCCCCATACCTGACCCAATCTGATCCTCCTCACCTTCCCCCATACCTGATCCAATCTGATCCCCCTCACCTTCCCCCATACCTGATCCAATCTGATCCCCCCTCACCTGCCCCCATACCTGACCCAATCTGATCCCCCTCACCTTCCCCCATACCTGATACAATCTGATCCCCCTCACCTTCCCCCATACCTGATCCAATCTGATCCCCTCACCTTCCCCCCATACCTGACCCAATCTGATCCTCCTCACCTTCTCCCATACCTGATCCAATCGGATCCCCCTCACCTTCCCCCATACCTGATCCAATCTGATCCCCCCTCACCTGCCCCCCCATACCTGAGTCCAATCTGATCCCCCTCACCTTCCCCCATACCTGACCCAATCTGATCCCCCCTCACCTTACCCCATACCTGACCCAATCTGATCCCCCACACCTTCCCCCATACCTGAGCCAATCTGATCCGTCCTCACCTTCCCCCATACCTGACCCAATCTGATCCCCCTCACCTTCCCCATACCTAACCCAATCTGATCCGTCCTCACCTTCCCCCATACGTGACCCAATCTGATCCCCCTCACCTTCCCCCATACCTGACCCAATCTTATCCCCCTCACATTCCCCCATACCTGACCCAATCGGATCCCCCTCACCTTCCCCATACCTGACCCAATCTGATCCCCCTCACCTTCCCCCATACCTGACCCAATCTTATCCCCCTCACCTTCCCCCATACCTGACCCAATCGGATCCCCCTCACCTTCCCCCATACCTGACCCAATCTGATCACCCTCACCTTCCCCCAAACCTGACCCAATCTGATCCCCCCTCACCTTCCCCATACTTGACCCAATCTGACCCCCCCTCACCTTCCACTCATACCTGATCCAATCTGATCCCCTCACCTTCCCCATACCTGACCCAATCTGATCCCCTCACCTTCCCCCATACCTGACCCAATCTGATCCCCCTCACCTTCCCCCATACCTGACCCAATCGGATCCCCCTCACCTTCCCCCATACCTGATCCAATCTGATCCCCCTCACCTTCCCCCATACCTGACCCAATCTGATCCCCCCTCACCTTCCCCATACCTGACCCAATCTGACCCCCCCTCACCTTCCACCCATACCTGATCCAATCTGATCCCCTCACCTTCCCCATACCTGACCCAATCTGATCCCCTCACCTTCCCCTATACCTGATCCAATCTGATCCCCCTCACCTTCCGCCATACCTGACCCAATCTGATCCCCCTCACCTTCCACCATACCTGACCCAATCTGATCCCCCCTCACCTTCCCCCATACCTGATCCAATCTGATCCCCCTCACCTGCCCCCCCATACCTGCCCTAATCTGATCCCCCTCACCTTCCCCCATACCTGACCCAATCTGATCCCCCCTCACCTTCCCCCATACCTGACCCAATCTGATCCCCCTCACCTTCCCCCATACCTGACCCAATCTGATCCCCCTCACCTTCCCCCAAACCTGATCCAATCTGATCCCCCTCACCTGCCCCCCCCATACCTGACCCAATCTGATCCCCCTCACCTTCCCCCATACCTGATCCAATCTGATCCCCCTCACCTGCCCCCCCATACCTGAGTCCAATCTGATCCCCCTCACCTTCCCCCATACCTGACCCAATCTGATCCCCCCTCACTTTCCCCCATACCTGACCCAATCTGATCCCCCTCACCTTCCCCCATACCTGACCCAATCTGATCCCCCTCACCTTCCCCCATACCTGACCCAATCTGACCCCCCCTCACCTTCCCCATACCTGACCCAATCTGATCCCCTCACCTTCCCCATACCTGATCCAATCTGATCCCCCTCACCTTCCCCCATACCTGACCCAATCTGATCCCCCTCACCTTCCCCCATACCTGACCCAATCTGATCCCCCTCACCTTCCCCCATACCTGACCCAATCTGATCCCCCTCACCTTCCCCATACCTGAGTCCAATCTGATCCCCGTCACCTTCCCCCATACCTGACCCAATCTGATCCCCCTCACCTTCCCCCCATACCTGACCCAATCTGATCCCCCTCACCTTCCCCCATACCTGACCCAATCTGATCCTCCCTCACCTTCCACCCATACCTGATCCAATCTGATCCCCTCACCTTCCCCATACCTGACCCAATCTGATCCCCTCACCTTCCCCTATACCTGATCCAGTCTGATCCCCCTCACCTTCCCCCATACCTGACCCAATCTGATCCGTCCTCACCTTCCCCCATACGTGACCCAATCTGATCCCCCTCACCTTCCCCCATACCTGACCCAATCTGATCCCCCCTCACCTTCCCCATACCTGACCCAATCTGACCCCCCTTCACCTTCCACCCATACCTGATCCAATCTGATCCCCTCACCTTCCCCATACCTGACCCAATCTGATCCCCTCACCTTCCCCCATACCTGATCCAATCTGATCCCCCTCACCTTCCCCCATACCTGACCCAATCTGATCCGTCCTCACCTTCCCCCATACCTGACCCAATCTGATCCCCCTCACCTTCCCCCATACCTGATCCAATCTGATCCCCTCACCTTTCCCCATACCTGACCCAATCTGATCCGTCCTCACCTTCCCCCATACCTGACCAAATCTGATCCCCCCTCACCTTCCCCATACCTGACCCAATCTGACCCCCCCTCACCTTACACCCATACCTGACCCAATCTGATCCCCCTCACCTTCCCCCATACCTGATACAATCTGATCCCCCTCACATTCCCCCATACCTGATCCAATCTGATCCCCTCACCTTCCCCCCATACCTGACCCAATCTGATCCTCCTCACCTTCCCCCATACCTGATCCAATCTGATCCCCCTCACCTTCCCCCATACCTTGTCCAATCTGATCCCCCCTCACCTGCCCCCATACCTGACCCAATCTGATCCCCCTCACCTTCCCCCATACCTGATACAATCTGATCCCCCTCACCTTCCCCCATACCTGATCCAATCTGATCCCCTCACCTTCCCCCCATACCTGACCCAATCTGATCCTCCTCACCTTCCCCCATACCTGATCCAATCGGATCCCCCTCACCTTCCCCCATACCTGATCCAATCTGATCCCCCCTCACCTGCCCCCCCATACCTGAGTCCAATCTGATCCCCCTCACCTTCCCCCATACCTGACCCAATCTGATCCCCCCTCACCTTACCCCATACCTGACCCAATCTGATCCCCCACACCTTCCCCCATACCTGAGCCAATCTGATCCGTCCTCACCTTCCCCCATACCTGACCCAATCTGATCCCCCTCACCTTCCCCATACCTAACCCAATCTGATCCCCCCTCACCTTCTACCCATACCTGATCCAATCTGATCCCCTAACCTTCCCCATACCTGACCCAATCTGATCCCCTCACCTTCCCCCATACCTGATCCAATCTGATCCCCCTCACCTTCCCCCATACCTGACCCAATCTGATCCGTCCTCACCTTCCCCCATACCTGACCCAATCTGATCCCCCCTCACCTTCCCCCATACCTGATCCAATCTGATCCCCCTCACCTTCCCCCATACCTGACCCAATCTGATCCCCCTCACCTTCCCCCCATACCTGACCCAATCTGACCCCCTCACCTTCCCCCATACCTGACCCAATCTGATCCCCCCTCACCTTCCCCCATACCTGACCCAATCTGATCCCCCTCACCTTCCCCCATACCTGATCCAATCTGATCCCCCTCACCTTCCACCATACCTGACCCAATCTGATCCCCCCTCACCTTCCCCCATACCTGATCCAATCTGATCCCCCTCACCTGCCCCCTCCATACCTGCCCCAATCTGATCCCCCCCACCTTCCCCCATACCTGACCCAATCTGATCCCCCCTCACCTTCCCCCATACCTGACCCAATCTGATCCCCCCTCACCTTCCCCCATACCTGACCCAATCTGATCCCCCTCATCTTCCCCCATACCTGACCCAATCTGATCCCCCTCACCTTCCCCCATACCTGACCCAATCTGATCCGTCCTCACCTTCCCCCATACCTGACCCAATCTGATCCCCCCTCACCTTCCCAATACCTGACCCAATCTGACCCCCCCCTCACCTTCCACCCATACCTGATCCAATCTGATCCCCTCACCTTCCCCATACCTGACCCAATCTGATTCCCCCTCACCTTCCCCCATACCTGATCCAATCTGATCCCCCCCACCTTCCCCCATACCTGACCCAATCTGATCCGTCCTCACCTTCCCCCATACCTGACCCAATCTGATCCGTCCTCACCTTCCCCCATACCTGATCCAATCTGATCCCCCTCACCTTCCCCATTCCTGATCCAATCTGATCCCCCTCACCTTCCACCATACCTGACCCAATCTGATCCCCCCTCACCTTCCCCCATACCTGATCCAATCTGATCCCCCCCATACCTGCCCTAATCTGATCCCCCCCACTTTCCCCCATACCTGACCCAATCTGATCCCCCATACCTGACCCAATCTGATCCCCCTCACGTTCCCCCATACCTGACCCAATATGATCCCCCTCACCTTCCCCCAAACCTGATCCAATCTGATCCCCCTCACCTGCCCCCCCATACCTGACCCAATCTGATCCCCCTCACCTTCCCCCATACCTGACCCAATGTGATCCCCCCTCACCTTCCCCCATACCTGACCCAATCTGATCCCCCTCACCTTCCCCCATACCTGACCCAATCTGATCCCCCTCACCTTCCCCTATACCTGACCCAATCGGATCCCTCTCACCTTCCCCATACCTGACCCAATCTGGTTCCCCTCACCTTCCCCCATACCTGACCCAATCTGATCCCCCCTCACCTTCCCCATACCTGACCCAATCTGACCCCCCCCTCACCTTCCACCCATACCCGATCCAATCTGATCCCCTCACCTTCCCCATACCTGACCCAATCTGATCCCCTCACCTTCCCCCATACCTGATCCAATCTGATCCCCCTCACCTTCCCCCATACCTGACCCAATCTGATCCCCCCTCACCTTCCCCCATACCTGACCCAATCTGATCCCCCATCACCTTCCCCATACCTGACCCAATCTGATCCCCCTCACCTTCCCCCATACCTGATCCAATCTGATCCCCTCACCTTCCCCCATACCTGACCCAATATAATCCGTCCTCACCTTCCCCCATACCTGACCCAATCTGATCCCCCATCACCTTCCCCATACCTGATCCAATCTGATCCCCCTCACCTTCCCCCATACCTGATCCAATCTGATCCCCCTCACCTTCCCACATACCTGACCCAATCTGATCCGTCCTCACCTTCCCCCATACCTGACCAAATCTGCTCCCCCCTCACCTTCCCCATACCTGACCCAATCTGACCCCCCCTCACCTTACACCCATACCTGACCCAATCTGATCCCCCTCACCGTCCCCATACCTGATACAATCTGATCCCCCTCACCTTCCCCCATACCTGACCCAATCTGATCCCCCTCACCTTCCCCATACCTGACCCAATCTGACCCCCCCTCACCTTACACCCATACCTGACCCAATCTGATCCCCCTCACCTTCCCCCATACCTGATACAATCTGATCTCCCTCACCTTCCCCCATACCTGATCCAATCTGATCCCCTCACCTTCTCCCATACCTGACCCAATCTGATCCTCCTCACCTTCCCCCATACCTGATCCAATCTGATCCCCCTCACCTTCCCCCATACCTGATCCAATCTGATCCCCCCTCACCTGCCCCCCCATACCTGAGTCCAATCTGATCCCCCTCACCTTCCCCCATACCTGACCCAATCTGATCCCCCTCACCTTCCCCCCATACCTGACCCAATCTGATCCCCCTCACCTTCCCCCATACCTGACCCAATCTGATCCCCCCTCACCTTCCCCCATACCTGACCCAATCTGATCCCCCTCACCTTCCCCCATACCTGACCCAATCTGATCCCCCACACCTTCCCCCATACCTGAGACAATCTGATCCGTCCTCACCTTCCCCCATACCTGACCCAATCTGATCCCCCCTCACCTTCCCCATACCTGACCCAATCTGATCCCCCTCACCTTCCACCCATACCTGATCCAATCTGATCCCCTCACCTTCCCCATACCTGACCCAATCTGATCCCCTCACCTTCCCCCATACCTGATCCAATCTGATCCCCCTCACCTTCCCCCATACCTGACCCAATCTGATCCGTCCTCACCTTCCCCCATACCTGACCCAATCTGATCCGTCCTCACCTTCCCCCATACCTGACCCAATCTGATCCCCCCTCACCTTCCCCCATACCTGACCCAATCTGATCCCCCTCACCTTCCCCCATACCTGACCCAATCTGATCCCCCTCACCTTCCCCCATACCTGACCCAATCTGATCCCCCTCACCTTCCCCATACCTGAGTCCAATCTGATCCCCCTCACCTTCCCCCATACCTGACCCAATCTGATCCCCCTCACCTTCCCCCCATACCTGACCCAATCTGATCCCCGCACCTTCCCCCATACCTGACCCAATCTGATCCCCCCTCACCTTCCCCCATACCTGACCCAATCTGATCCCCCTCACCTTCCCCCATACCTGACCCAATCTGATCCGTCCTCACCTTCCCCCATACCTGACCCAATCTGATCCCCCTCACCTTCCCCATACCTGACTCAATCTGACCCCCCCTCACCTTCCACCCATACCTGATCCAATCTGATCCCCTCACCTTCCCCATACCTGACCCAATCTGATCCCCCCTCACCTTCCCCCATACCTGATCCAATCTGATCCGCCTCACCTTCCCCCATACCCGACCCAATCTAATCCGTCCTCACCTTCCCCCATACCTGATCCAATCTGATCCCCCTCACCTTCCCCCATACCTGACCCAATCTGATCCGTCCTCACCTTCCCCCATACCTGACCCAATCTGATCCCCCCTCACCTTCCCCCATACCTGATCCAATCTGATCCCCCTCACCTTCCCCCATACCTGACCCAATCTGATCCCCCTCACCTTCCCCCCATACCTGACCCAATCTGACCCCCTCACCTTCCCCCATACCTGACCCAATCTGATCCCCCCTCACCTTCCCCCATACCTGACCCAATCTGATCCCCCTCACCTTCCCCCATACCTGATCCAATCTGATCCCCCTCACCTTCCACCATACCTGACCCAATCTGATCCCCCCTCACCTTCCCCCATACCTGATCCAATCTGATCCCCCTCACCTGCCCCCTCCATACCTGCCCCAATCTGATCCCCCCTCACCTTCCCCCATACCTGACCCAATCTGATCCCCCCTCACCTTCCCCCATACCTGACCCAATCTGATCCCCCTCATCTTCCCCCATACCTGACCCAATCTGATCCCCCTCACCTTCCCCCATACCTGACCCAATCTGATCCGTCCTCACCTTCCCCCATACCTGACCCAATCTGACCCCCTCACCTTCCCCCATACCTGACCCAATCTGATCCCCCCTCACCTTCCCCCATACCTGACCCAATCTGATCCCCCTCACCTTCCCCCATACCTGATCCAATCGGATCCCCCTCACCTTCCACCATACCTGACCCAATCTGATCCCCCCTCACCTTCCCCCATACCTGATCCAATCTGATCCCCCTCACCTGCCCCCTCCATACCTGCCCCAATCTGATCCCCCCCACCTTCCCCCATACCTGACCCAATCTGATCCCCCCTCACCTTCCCCCATACCTGACCCAATCTGATCCCCCCTCACCTTCCCCCATACCTGACCCAATCTGATCCCCCTCATCTTCCCCCATACCTGACCCAATCTGATCCCCCTCACCTTCCCCCATACCTGACCCAATCTGATCCGTCCTCACCTTCCCCCATACCTGACCCAATCTGATCCCCCCTCACCTTCCCAATACCTGACCCAATCTGACCCCCCCCTCACCTTCCACCCATACCTGATCCAATCTGATCCCCTCACCTTCCCCATACCTGACCCAATCTGATTCCCCCTCACCTTCCCCCATACCTGATCCAATCTGATCCCCCCCACCTTCCCCCATACCTGACCCAATCTGATCCGTCCTCACCTTCCCCCATACCTGACCCAATCTGATCCGTCCTCACCT
Source organism: Rana muscosa (assembly GCA_029206835.1). Classification (NCBI taxonomy): domain Eukaryota; kingdom Metazoa; phylum Chordata; class Amphibia; order Anura; family Ranidae; genus Rana; species Rana muscosa. Next base: position 96,195,093 of record CM055124.1, on the reverse strand, counting down.
TCCCCCATACCTGATCCAATCTGATCCCCCTCACCTTCCCCATTCCTGATCCAATCTGATCCCCCTCACCTTCCACCATACCTGACCCAATCTGATCCCCCCTCACCTTCCCCCATACCTGATCCAATTTGATCCCCCTCACCTGCCCCCCCCATACCTGCCCTAATCTGATCCCCCCCACTTTCCCCCATACCTGACCCAATCTGATCCCCCATACCTGACCCAATCTGATCCCCCTCACGTTCCCCCATACCTGACCCAATATGATCCCCCTCACCTTCCCCCAAACCTGATCCAATCTGATCCCCCTCACCTGCCCCCCCATACCTGACCCAATCTGATCCCCCTCACCTTCCCCCATACCTGACCCAATGTGATCCCCCCTCACCTTCCCCCATACCTGACCCAATCTGATCCCCCTCACCTTCCCCCATACCTGACCCAATCTGATCCCCCTCACCTTCCCCTATACCTGACCCAATCGGATCCCTCTCACCTTCCCCATACCTGACCCAATCTGGTTCCCCTCACCTTCCCCCATACCTGACCCAATCTGATCCCCCCTCACCTTCCCCATACCTGACCCAATCTGACCCCCCCCTCACCTTCCACCCATACCCGATCCAATCTGATCCCCTCACCTTCCCCATACCTGACCCAATCTGATCCCCTCACCTTCCCCCATACCTGATCCAATCTGATCCCCCTCACCTTCCCCCATACCTGACCCAATCTGATCCCCCCTCACCTTCCCCCATACCTGACCCAATCTGATCCCCCATCACCTTCCCCATACCTGACCCAATCTGATCCCCCTCACCTTCCCCCATACCTGATCCAATCTGATCCCCTCACCTTCCCCCATACCTGACCCAATATAATCCGTCCTCACCTTCCCCCATACCTGACCCAATCTGATCCCCCATCACCTTCCCCATACCTGATCCAATCTGATCCCCCTCACCTTCCCCCATACCTGATCCAATCTGATCCCCCTCACCTTCCCACATACCTGACCCAATCTGATCCGTCCTCACCTTCCCCCATACCTGACCAAATCTGCTCCCCCCTCACCTTCCCCATACCTGACCCAATCTGACCCCCCCTCACCTTACACCCATACCTGACCCAATCTGATCCCCCTCACCGTCCCCCATACCTGATACAATCTGATCCCCCTCACCTTCCCCCATACCTGACCCAATCTGATCCCCCTCACCTTCCCCATACCTGACCCAATCTGACCCCCCCTCACCTTACACCCATACCTGACCCAATCTGATCCCCCTCACCTTCCCCCATACCTGATACAATCTGATCTCCCTCACCTTCCCCCATACCTGATCCAATCTGATCCCCTCACCTTCTCCCATACCTGACCCAATCTGATCCTCCTCACCTTCCCCCATACCTGATCCAATCTGATCCCCCTCACCTTCCCCCATACCTGATCCAATCTGATCCCCCCTCACCTGCCCCCCCATACCTGAGTCCAATCTGATCCCCCTCACCTTCCCCCATACCTGACCCAATCTGATCCCCCTCACCTTCCCCCCATACCTGACCCAATCTGATCCCCCTCACCTTCCCCCATACCTGACCCAATCTGATCCCCCCTCACCTTCCCCCATACCTGACCCAATCTGATCCCCCTCACCTTCCCCCATACCTGACCCAATCTGATCCCCCACACCTTCCCTCATACCTGAGACAATCTGATCCGTCCTCACCTTCCCCCATACCTGACCCAATCTGATCCCCCCTCACCTTCCCCATACCTGACCCAATCTGATCCCCCTCACCTTCCACCCATACCTGATCCAATCTGATCCCCTCACCTTCCCCATACCTGACCCAATCTGATCCCCTCACCTTCCCCCATACCTGATCCAATCTGATCCCCCTCACCTTCCCCCATACCTGACCCAATCTGATCCGTCCTCACCTTCCCCCATACCTGACCCAATCTGATCCGTCCTCACCTTCCCCCATACCTGACCCAATCTGATCCCCCCTCACCTTCCCCCATACCTGACCCAATCTGATCCCCCTCACCTTCCCCCATACCTGACCCAATCTGATCCCCCTCACCTTCCCCCATACCTGACCCAATCTGATCCCCCTCACCTTCCCCATACCTGAGTCCAATCTGATCCCCCTCACCTTCCCCCATACCTGACCCAATCTGATCCCCCTCACCTTCCCCCATACCTGACCCAATCTGATCCCCGCACCTTCCCCCATACCTGACCCAATCTGATCCCCCCTCACCTTCCCCCATACCTGACCCAATCTGATCCCCCTCACCTTCCCCCATACCTGACCCAATCTGATCCGTCCTCACCTTCCCCCATACCTGACCCAATCTGATCCCCCTCACCTTCCCCATACCTGACTCAATCTGACCCCCCCTCACCTTCCACCCATACCTGATCCAATCTGATCCCCTCACCTTCCCCATACCTGACCCAATCTGATCCCCCCTCACCTTCCCCCATACCTGATCCAATCTGATCCGCCTCACCTTCCCCCATACCCGACCCAATCTAATCCGTCCTCACCTTCCCCCATACCTGACCCAATCTCATCCCCCCTCACCTTCCCTCATACCTGATCCAATCTGATCCCCCTCACCTTCCCCCATACCTGACCCAATCTGATCCTCCACACCTTCCCCCATACCTGATCCAATCTGATCCCCCTCACCTTCCCCCATACCTGATCCAATCTGATCCCCCCTCACCTGCCCCCATACCTGATCCAATCTGTTCCCCCCTCACCTTCCCCCATACCTGACCCAATCTGATCCCCTCACCTTCACTCATACCTGACCCAATCTGATCCCCCTCACCTTCCCCCATACCTGATCCAATCTGATCCCCCTCACCTTCCCCCATACCTGATCCAATCTGATCCCCCTCACCTTCCCCCATACCTGATCCAATCTGATCCCCCCTCACCTTCCCCATACCTGATCCAATCTGATCCCCTCACCTTCCCCCATACCTGACCCAATCTGATCCGTCCTCACCTTCCCCCATACCTGACCAAATCTGATCCCCGCTCACCTTCCCCATACCTGACCCAATCTGACCCCCCCTCACCTTACACCCATACCTGACCCAATCTGATCCCCCTCACCTTCCCCCATACCTGATACAATCTGATCCCCCTCACCTTCCCCCATACCTGACCCAATCTGATCCTCCTCACCTTCCCCCATACCTGATCCAATCTGATCCCCCTCACCTTCCCCCATACCTGATCCAATCTGATCCCCCCTCACCTGCCCCCCCATACCTGAGTCCAATCTGATCCCCCTCACCTTCCCCCATACCTGACCCAATCTGATCCCCCCTCACCTTCCCCCATACCTGACCCAATCTGATCCCCCTCACCTTCCCCCATACCTGACCCAATCTGATCCCCCACACCTTCCCCCATACCTGAGCCAATCTGATCCATCCTCACCTTCCCCCATACCTGACCCAATCTGATCCCCCTCACCTTCCCCATACCTGACCCAATCTGATCCCCCCTCACCTTCCACCCATACCTGATCCAATCTGATCCCCTCACCTTCCCCATACCTGACCCAATCTGATCCCCCTCACCTTCCCCCATACCTGACCCAATCTGATCCCCCTCACCTTCCCCCATACCTGACCCAATCTGATCCCCTCACCTTCCCCCATACCTGACCCAATCTGATCCCCCCTCACCTTCCCCATACCTGACCCAATCTGACCCCCCTCACCTTCCCCATACCTGACCCAATCTGATCCCCTCACCTTCCCCATACCTGATCCAATCTGATCCCCCTCACCTTCCCCCATACCTGATCCAATCTGATCCCCCTCATCTTCCACCATACCTGACCCAATCTGATCCCCCCTCACCTTCCCCCATACCTGATCCAATCTGATCCCCCTCACCTGCCCCCCCCCCCCATACCTGACCCAATCTGATCCCCCTCACCTTCCCCCATACCTGATCCAATCTGATCCCCCTCACCTGCCCCCCCATACCTGAGTCCAATCTGATCCCCCTCACCTTCCCCCATACCTGACCCAATCTGATCCCCCCTCACCTTCCCCCATACCTGACCCAATCTGATCCCCCTCACCTTCCCCCATACCTGACCCAATCTGATCCCCCTCACCTTCCCCCATACCTGACCCAATCTGATCCCCCTCACCTTCCCCCATACCTGACCCAATCTGATCCCCCTCACCTTCCCCCATACCTGACCCAATTGGATCCCCCTCACCTTCCCCCATACCTGACCCAATCTGATCCCCCTCACCTTCCCCCATACCTGACCCAATCTGATCCCCCCTCACCTTCCCCATACCTGACCCAATCTGACCCCCCCTCACCTTCCACCCATACCTGATCCAATCTGATCCCCTCACCTTCCCCATACCTGACCCAATCTGATCCCCTCACCTTCCCCCATACCTGATCCAATCTGATCCCCCTCACCTTCCCCCATACCTGACCCAATCTGATCCGTCCTCTCCTTCCCCCATACGTGACCCAATCTGATCCCCCTCACCTTCCCCCATACCTGACCCAATCTGATCCCCCCTCACCTTCCCCATACCTGACCCAATCTGACCCCCCCTCACCTTCCACCCATACCTGATCCAATCTGATCCCCTCCCCTTCCCCATACCTGACCCAATCTGATCCCCTCACCTTCCCCCATACCTGATCCAATCTGATCCCCCTCACCTTCCCCCATACCTGACCCAATCTGATCCGTCCTCACCTTACCCCATACCTGACCCAATCTGATCCCCCACACCTTCCCTCATACCTGAGACAATCTGATCCGTCCTCACCTTCCCCCATACCTGACCCAATCTGATCCCCCCTCACCTTCCCCATACCTGACCCAATCTGATCCCCCTCACCTTCCACCCATACCTGATCCAATCTGATCCCCTCACCTTCCCCATACCTGACCCAATCTGATCCCCTCACCTTCCCCCATACCTGATCCAATCTGATCCCCCTCACCTTCCCCCATACCTGACCCAATCTGATCCGTCCTCACCTTCCCCCATACCTGACCCAATCTGATCCGTCCTCACCTTCCCCCATACCTGACCCAATCTGATCCCCCCTCACCTTCCCCCATACCTGACCCAATCTGATCCCCCTCACCTTCCCCCATACCTGACCCAATCTGATCCCCCTCACCTTCCCCCATACCTGACCCAATCTGATCCCCCTCACCTTCCCCATACCTGAGTCCAATCTGATCCCCCTCACCTTCCCCCATACCTGACCCAATCTGATCCCCCTCACCTTCCCCCCATACCTGACCCAATCTGATCCCCGCACCTTCCCCCATACCTGACCCAATCTGATCCCCCCTCACCTTCCCCCATACCTGACCCAATCTGATCCCCCTCACCTTCCCCCATACCTGACCCAATCTGATCCGTCCTCACCTTCCCCCATACCTGACCCAATCTGATCCCCCTCACCTTCCCCATACCTGACTCAATCTGACCCCCCCTCACCTTCCACCCATACCTGATCCAATCTGATCCCCTCACCTTCCCCATACCTGACCCAATCTGATCCCCCCTCACCTTCCCCCATACCTGATCCAATCTGATCCGCCTCACCTTCCCCCATACCCGACCCAATCTAATCCGTCCTCACCTTCCCCCATACCTGACCCAATCTCATCCCCCCTCACCTTCCCTCATACCTGATCCAATCTGATCCCCCTCACCTTCCCCCATACCTGACCCAATCTGATCCTCCACACCTTCCCCCATACCTGATCCAATCTGATCCCCCTCACCTTCCCCCATACCTGATCCAATCTGATCCCCCCTCACCTGCCCCCATACCTGATCCAATCTGTTCCCCCCTCACCTTCCCCCATACCTGACCCAATCTGATCCCCTCACCTTCACTCATACCTGACCCAATCTGATCCCCCTCACCTTCCCCCATACCTGATCCAATCTGATCCCCCTCACCTTCCCCCATACCTGATCCAATCTGATCCCCCTCACCTTCCCCCATACCTGATCCAATCTGATCCCCCCTCACCTTCCCCATACCTGATCCAATCTGATCCCCTCACCTTCCCCCATACCTGACCCAATCTGATCCGTCCTCACCTTCCCCCATACCTGACCAAATCTGATCCCCGCTCACCTTCCCCATACCTGACCCAATCTGACCCCCCCTCACCTTACACCCATACCTGACCCAATCTGATCCCCCTCACCTTCCCCCATACCTGATACAATCTGATCCCCCTCACCTTCCCCCATACCTGACCCAATCTGATCCTCCTCACCTTCCCCCATACCTGATCCAATCTGATCCCCCTCACCTTCCCCCATACCTGATCCAATCTGATCCCCCCTCACCTGCCCCCCCATACCTGAGTCCAATCTGATCCCCCTCACCTTCCCCCATACCTGACCCAATCTGATCCCCCCTCACCTTCCCCCATACCTGACCCAATCTGATCCCCCTCACCTTCCCCCATACCTGACCCAATCTGATCCCCCACACCTTCCCCCATACCTGAGCCAATCTGATCCATCCTCACCTTCCCCCATACCTGACCCAATCTGATCCCCCTCACCTTCCCCATACCTGACCCAATCTGATCCCCCCTCACCTTCCACCCATACCTGATCCAATCTGATCCCCTCACCTTCCCCATACCTGACCCAATCTGATCCCCCTCACCTTCCCCCATACCTGACCCAATCTGATCCCCCTCACCTTCCCCCATACCTGACCCAATCTGATCCCCTCACCTTCCCCCATACCTGACCCAATCTGATCCCCCCTCACCTTCCCCATACCTGACCCAATCTGACCCCCCTCACCTTCCCCATACCTGACCCAATCTGATCCCCTCACCTTCCCCATACCTGATCCAATCTGATCCCCCTCACCTTCCCCCATACCTGATCCAATCTGATCCCCCTCATCTTCCACCATACCTGACCCAATCTGATCCCCCCTCACCTTCCCCCATACCTGATCCAATCTGATCCCCCTCACCTGCCCCCCCCCCCCCATACCTGACCCAATCTGATCCCCCTCACCTTCCCCCATACCTGATCCAATCTGATCCCCCTCACCTGCCCCCCCATACCTGAGTCCAATCTGATCCCCCTCACCTTCCCCCATACCTGACCCAATCTGATCCCCCCTCACCTTCCCCCATACCTGACCCAATCTGATCCCCCTCACCTTCCCCCATACCTGACCCAATCTGATCCCCCTCACCTTCCCCCATACCTGACCCAATCTGATCCCCCTCACCTTCCCCCATACCTGACCCAATCTGATCCCCCTCACCTTCCCCCATACCTGACCCAATTGGATCCCCCTCACCTTCCCCCATACCTGACCCAATCTGATCCCCCTCACCTTCCCCCATACCTGACCCAATCTGATCCCCCCTCACCTTCCCCATACCTGACCCAATCTGACCCCCCCTCACCTTCCACCCATACCTGATCCAATCTGATCCCCTCACCTTCCCCATACCTGACCCAATCTGATCCCCTCACCTTCCCCCATACCTGATCCAATCTGATCCCCCTCACCTTCCCCCATACCTGACCCAATCTGATCCGTCCTCTCCTTCCCCCATACGTGACCCAATCTGATCCCCCTCACCTTCCCCCATACCTGACCCAATCTGATCCCCCCTCACCTTCCCCATACCTGACCCAATCTGACCCCCCCTCACCTTCCACCCATACCTGATCCAATCTGATCCCCTCCCCTTCCCCATACCTGACCCAATCTGATCCCCTCACCTTCCCCCATACCTGATCCAATCTGATCCCCCTCACCTTCCCCCATACCTGACCCAATCTGATCCGTCCTCACCTTACCCCATACCTGACCCAATCTGATCCCCCTCACCTTCCCCCATACTTGATCCAATCTGATCCCCTAACCTTCCCCCATACCTGACCCAATCTGATCCGTCCTCACCTTCCCCCATACCTGACCAAATCTGATCCCCCCTCACCTTCCCCATACCTGACCCAATCTGACCCCCCCTCACCTTACACCCATACCTGACCCAATCTGATCCCCTCACCTTCCCCCATACCTGATACAATCTGACCCCCCTCACCTTCCCCCATACCTGATCCAATCTGATCCCCTCACCTTCCCCCCATACCTGACCCAATCTGATCCTCCACACCTTCCCCCATACCTGATCCAATCTGATCCCCCTCACCTTCCCCCATACCTGATCCAATCTGATCCCCCCTCACCTGCCCCCCCATACCTGAGTCCAATCTGATCCCCCTCACCTTCCCCCATACCTGACCCAATCTGATCCCCCCTCACCTTCCCCCATACCTGACCCAATCTGATCCCCCTCACCTTCCCCCATACCTGACCCAATCTGATCCCCCACACCTTCCCCCATACCTGAGCCAATCTGATCTGTCCTCACCTTCCCCCATACCTGACCCAATCTGATCCCCCTCACCTTCCCCATACCTGACCCAATCTGATCCCCCCTCACCTTCCACCCATACCTGATCCAATCTGATCCCCTCACCTTCCCCATACCTGACCCAATCTGATCCCCTCACCTTCCCCCATACCTGATACAATCTGATCCCCCTCACCTTCCCCATACCTGACCCAATCTGATCCCCCCTCACCTTCCACCCATACCTGATCCAATCTGATCCCCTCACCTTCCCCCATACCTGATCCAATCTGATCCCCCTCACCTTCCCCCATACCTGATCCAATCTGATCCCCCTCACCTTCCCCCATACCTGATCCAATCTGATCCCCCCTCACCTTCCCCATACCTGATCCAATCTGATCCCCTCACCTTCCCCCATACCTGACCCAATCTGATCCGTCCTCACCTTCCCCCATACCTGACCAAATCTGATCCCCGCTCACCTTCCCCATACCTGACCCAATCTGACCCCCCCTCACCTTACACCCATACCTGACCCAATCTGATCCCCCTCACCTTCCCCCATACCTGATACAATCTGATCCCCCTCACCTTCCCCCATACCTGACCCAATCTGATCCTCCTCACCTTCCCCCATACCTGATCCAATCTGATCCCCCTCACCTTCCCCCATACCTGATCCAATCTGATCCCCCCTCACCTGCCCCCCCATACCTGAGTCCAATCTGATCCCCCTCACCTTCCCCCATACCTGACCCAATCTGATCCCCCCTCACCTTCCCCCATACCTGACCCAATCTGATCCCCCTCACCTTCCCCCATACCTGACCCAATCTGATCCCCCACACCTTCCCCCATACCTGAGCCAATCTGATCCATCCTCACCTTCCCCCATACCTGACCCAATCTGATCCCCCTCACCTTCCCCATACCTGACCCAATCTGATCCCCCCTCACCTTCCACCCATACCTGATCCAATCTGATCCCCTCACCTTCCCCATACCTGACCCAATCTGATCCCCCTCACCTTCCCCCATACCTGACCCAATCTGATCCCCCTCACCTTCCCCCATACCTGACCCAATCTGATCCCCTCACCTTCCCCCATACCTGACCCAATCTGATCCCCCCTCACCTTCCCCATACCTGACCCAATCTGACCCCCTCACCTTCCCCATACCTGACCCAATCTGATCCCCTCACCTTCCCCATACCTGATCCAATCTGATCCCCCTCACCTTCCCCCATACCTGATCCAATCTGATCCCCCTCATCTTCCACCATACCTGACCCAATCTGATCCCCCCTCACCTTCCCCCATACCTGATCCAATCTGATCCCCCTCACCTGCCCCCCCCCATACCTGACCCAATCTGATCCCCCTCACCTTCCCCCATACCTGATCCAATCTGATCCCCCTCACCTGCCCCCCCATACCTGAGTCCAATCTGATCCCCCTCACCTTCCCCCATACCTGACCCAATCTGATCCCCCCTCACCTTCCCCCATACCTGACCCAATCTGATCCCCCTCACCTTCCCCCATACCTGACCCAATCTGATCCCCCTCACCTTCCCCCATACCTGACCCAATCTGATCCCCCTCACCTTCCCCATACCTGACCCAATCTGATCCCCCTCACCTTCCCCCATACCTGACCCAATTGAATCCCCCTCACCTTCCCCCATACCTGACCCAATCTGATCCCCCTCACCTTCCCCCATACCTGACCCAATCTGATCCCCCCCTCACCTTCCCCATACCTGACCCAATCTGACCCCCCCTCACCTTCCACCCATACCTGATCCAATCTGATCCCCTCACCTTCCCCATACCTGACCCAATCTGATCCCCTCACCTTCCCCCATACCTGATCCAATCTGATCCCCCTCACCTTCCCCCATACCTGACCCAATCTGATCCGTCCTCTCCTTCCCCCATACGTGACCCAATCTGATCCCCCTCACCTTCCCCCATACCTGACCCAATCTGATCCCCCCTCACCTTCCCCATACCTGACCCAATCTGACCCCCCCTCACCTTCCACCCATACCTGATCCAATCTGATCCCCTCCCCTTCCCCGACCCAATCTGATCCGTCCTCACCTTACCCCATACCTGACCCAATCTGATCCCCCTCACCTTCCCCCATACTTGATCCAATCTGATCCCCCTAACCTTCCCCCATACCTGACCCAATCTGATCCGTCCTCACCTTCCCCCATACCTGACCAAATCTGATCCCCCCTCACCTTCCCCATACCTGACCCAATCTGACCCCCCCTCACCTTACACCCATACCTGACCCAATCTGATCCCCTCACCTTCCCCCATACCTGATACAATCTGACCCCCCTCACCTTCCCCCATACCTGATCCAATCTGATCCCCCTCACCTTCCCCCCATACCTGACCCAATCTGATCCTCCACACCTTCCCCCATACCTGATCCAATCTGATCCCCCCTCACCTGCCCCCCCATACCTGAGTCCAATCTGATCCCCCCTCACCTTCCCCCATACCTGACCCAATCTGATCCCCCCCTCACCTTCCCCCATACCTGACCCAATCTGATCCCCCTCACCTTCCCCCATACCTGACCCAATCTGATCCCCCCCCCCCCCCCCCCCCCCCCCTCCCCCCCCCCGCCCCAACCCCCACCCCCACCCCCCCCCCCAGCCCCCCCCCCCTCCCCCCCCCCACGACCTTCCCCCATACCTGAGCCAATCTGATCTGTCCTCACCTTCCCCCATACCTGACCCAATCTGATCCCCCTCACCTTCCCCATACCTGACCCAATCTGATCCCCCCTCACCTTCCACCCATACCTGATCCCAATCTGATCCCCCTCACCTTCCCCCATACCTGACCCAATCTGATCCCCTCACCTTCCCCCATACCTGATACAATCTGATCCCCCTCACCTTCCCCCATACCTGACCCAATCTGATCCGTCCTCACCTTCCCCCATACCTGACCCAATCTGATCCCCCCTCACCTTCCCCATACCTGATCCAATCTGATCCCCCTCACCTTCCCCCATACCTGACCCAATCTGATCCCCCTCACCTTCCCCCATACCTGACCCAATCTGATCCCCCTCACCTTCCCCCATACCTGACCCAATCTGATCCCCCCTCACCTTCCCCATACTTGAGTCCAATCTGATCACCCTCACCTTCCCCCATACCTGACCCAATCTGATCCCCCTCACCTTCCCCCCATACCTGACCCAATCTGATCCCCCTCACCTTCCCCCATACCTGACCTAATCTGATCCCCCCTCACCTTCCCCCATACCTGACCCAATCTGATCCCCCTCACCTTCCACCATACCTGACCAATCTGATCCCCCTCACCGGCCCCCCATACCTGCCCCAATCTGATCCCCCCCACCTTCCCCCATACCTGACTCAATCTGATCCCCCCTCACCTTCCCCCATACCTGACCCAATCTGATCCCCCCTCACCTTCCCCCATACCTGACCCAATCTGATCCCCCTCACCTTCCCCCATATCTGACCCAATCTGATCCCCCTCACCTTCCCCCATACCTGACCCAATCTGATCCGTCCTCACCTTCCCCCATACCTGACCCAATCTGACCCCCCCTCACCTTCCACCCAAAGCTGATCCAATCTGATCCCCTCACCTTCCCCATACCTGACCCAATCTGATCCCCCCTCACCTTACCCATACCTGATCCAATCTGATCCCCCTCACCTTCCCCCATACCTGACCCAATCTGATCCCCCCTCACCTTCCCCCATACCTGACCAATCTGATCCCCCCTCACCTTCCCCCATACCTGATCCAATCTGATCCCCCTCACCTTCCCCATTCCTGATCCAATCTGATCCCCCTCACCTTCCACCATACCTGACCCAATCTGATCCCCCCTCACCTTCCCCCATACCTGATCCAATCTGATCCCCCTCACCTGCCCCCCCCCCATACCTGCCCCAATCTGATCCCCCCCACTTTCCCCCATACCTGACCCAATCTGATCCCCCTCACCTTCCCCCATACCTGACCCAATCTGATCCCCCTCACGTTCCCCCATACCTGACCCAATATGATCCGTCCTCACCTTCCCCCAAACCTGATCCAATCTGATCCCCCTCACCTCCCCCCCCCCATACCTGACCCAATCTGATCCCCCTCACCTTCCCCCATACCTGATCCAATCTGATCCCCCTCACCTGCCCCCCCATACCTGAGTCCAATCTGATCCCCCTCACCTTCCCCCATACCTGACCCAATCTGATCCCCCCCTCACCTTCCCCCATACCTGATCCAATCTGATCCCCCTCACCTTCCCCCATACCTGACCCAATCTGATCCCCCTCACGTTCCCCCATACCTGACCCAATATGATCCGTCCTCACCTTCCCCCAAACCTGATCCAATCTGATCCCCCTCACCTGCCCCCCCATACCTGACCCAATCTGATCCCCCTCACCTTCCCCCATACCTGATCCAATCTGATCCCCCTCACCTGCCCCCCCCATACCTGAGTCCAATCTGATCCCCCTCACCTTCCCCCATACCTGACCCAATCTGATCCCCCCTCACCTTCCCCCATACCTGACCCAATCTGATCCCCCTCACCTTCCCCCATACCTGACCCAATCTGATCCCCCTCACCTTCCCCTATACCTGACCCAATCTGATCCCCTCACCTTCCCCCATACCTGACCCAATCGGATCCCCCTCACCTTCCCCCATACCTGACCCAATCTGATCCCCCTCACCTTCCCCATACCTGACCCAATCTGACCCCACCTCACCTTCCACCCATACCTGATCCAATCTGATCCCCTCACCTTCCCCATACCTGACCCAATCTGATCCCCTCACCTTCCCCCATACCTGATCCAATCTGATCCCCTCACCTTCCCCCATACCTGACCCAATCTGATCCCCCATCACCTTCCCCATACCTGATCCAATCTGATCCCCCTCACCTTCCCCCATACCTGATCCAATCTGATCCCCTCACCTTCCCCCATACCTGACCCAATCTGATCCGTCCTCACCTTCCCCCATACCTGACCAAATCTGATCCCCCCTCACCTTCCCCATACCTGACCCAATCTAACCCCCCTCACCTTACACCCATACCTGACCCAATCTGATCCCCCTCACCGTCCCCCATACCTGATACAATCGGATCCCCCTCACCTTCCCCCATACCTGACCCAATCTGATCCCGCCTCACCTTCCACCCATACCTGACCCAATCTGATCCGTCCTCACCTTCCCCCATACCTGACCAAATCTGATCCCCCCTCACCTTCCCCATACCTGACCCAATCTGACCCCCCTCACCTTACACCCATACCTGACCCAATCTGATCCCCCTCACCGTCCCCCATACCTGATACAATCTGATCCCCCTCACCTTCCCCATACCTGACCCAATCTGACCCCCCCTCACCTTCCACCCATACCTGATCCAATCTGATCCCCTCACCTTCCCCCATACCTGACCCAATCTGTTCCCCCTCACCTTCCCCATACCTGAGCCAATCTGACCCCCCTTCACCTTCCACCCATACCTGACCCAATCTGATCCCCCTCACCTTCCCCATACCTGATACAATCTGATCCCCCTCACCATCCCCCATACCTGATCCAATCTGATCCCCTCACCTTCCCCATACCTGACCCAATCTGATCCTCCTCACCTTCCCCCATACCTGATCCAATCTGATCCCCCCTCACCTGCCCCCCCATACCTGAGTCCAATCTGATCCCCTCACCTTCCCCATACCTGAACCAATCTGATCCCCCTCACCTTCCCCATACCTGACCCAATCTGATCTCCCCCATACCTGACCCAATCTGACCCCCCCTCACCTTCCCCCATACCTGATCCAATCTGATCCCCCTCACCTTCCCCAATACCTGATCCAATCTGTCCCCCCTCACCTTCCCCCATACCTGATCCAATCTGATCCCCCTCACCTTCCCCCATACCTGACACAATCTGATCCCCCTCACCTTCCCCCATACCTGACCCAATCTGATCCCCCTCACCTTCCCCCATACCTTACCCAATCTGATCCCCCTCACCTTCCCCATACCTGACCCATTCTGACCCCCCCAACCTTCCCCCCATACCTGAACCAATCTGATCCCCCTCACCTTCCCCCATACCTGATACAATCTGATCCCCCTCACCTTCCCCCATACCTGATCCAATCTGATCCCCTCACCTTCCCCCATACCTGACCCAATCTGATCCTCCTCACCTTCCCCCATACCTGATCCAATCTGATCCCCCTCACCTTCCCCCCATACCTGATCCAATCTGATCCCCCTCACCTTCCCCCATACCTGACCCAATCTGATCCCCCTCACCTTCCCCCATACCTGACCTCACCTTCCCCCATACCTGACCCAATCTGTTCCCCCTCACCTTCCCCCATACCTGACTCAATCTGATCCCCCTCACCTTCCCCCATACCTGATCCAATCTGTTCTCCCTTCACCTTCCCCCATACCTGACCCAATCTGATCCCCTCACCTTCCCCCATACCTGACCCAATCTGATCCCCCTCACCTTCCCCATACCTGATCCAATCTGATCCCCCTCGCCTTCCCCTATACCTGACCCAATCTGATCCCCCTCACCTTCCCCCATACCTGATCCAATCTGATCCCCTCACCTTCCCCCATACCTGACCCAATCTGATCCTCCTCATCTTCCCCCATACCTGATCCAATCTGATCCCCCTCACCTTCCCCCCATACCTGATCCAATCTGATCCCCCTCACCTTCCCCCCATACCTGACCCAATCTGATCCCCCTCACCTTCCCCCCATACCTGACCTCACCTTCCCCCATACCTGACCCAATCTGATCCCCCTCACCTTCCCCCATACCTGACCCAATCTGATCCCCCTCACCTTCCCCCATACCTGATCCAATCTGTTCTCCCCTCACCTTCCCCCATACCTGACCCAATCTGATTCCCCTCACCTTCCCCCATACCTGACCCAATCTGATCCCCCCTCACCTTCCCCATACCTGACCCAATCTGACCCCCCCCTCAACTTCCACCCATACCTGATCCAATCTGATCCCCTCACCTTCCCCATACCTGACCCAATCTGATCCCCTCACCTTCCCCCATACCTGATCCAATCTGATCCCCCTCACCTTCCCCCATACCTGACCCAATCTGATCCGTCCTCACCTTCCCCCATACCTGACCCAATCTGATCCCCCATCACCTTCCCCATACCTGATCCAATCTGATCCCCCTCACCTTCCCCCATACCTGATCCAATCTGATCCCCTCACCTTCCCCATACCTGACCCAATCTGATCCGTCCTCACCTTCCCCCATACCTGACCAAATCTGATCCCCCCTCACCTTCCCCATACCTGACCCAATCTGACCCCCCTCGCCTTACACCCATACCTGACCCAATCTGATCCCCCTCACCGTCCCCCATACCTGATACAATCTGATCCCCCTCACCTTTCCCCATACCTGACCCAATCTGATCCCGCTCACCTTCCCCATACCTGACCCAATCTGACCCCCCCTCACCTTACACCCATACCTGACCCAATCTGATCCCCCTCACCTTCCCCCATACCTGATACAATCTGATCCCCCTCACCTTCCCCTATACCTGATCCAATCTGATCCCCTCACCTTCCCCCATACCTGACCCAATCTGATCCTCCTCACCTTCCCCCATACCTGACCCAATCTGATCCCCCTCACCTTCCCCCATACCTGATCCAATCTGATCCCCTCACCTGCCCCCCCCATTCCTGAGTCCAATCTGATCCCCCTCACCATCCCAGATACCTGACCCAATCTGATCCCCCTCACCTTCCCCCCATACCTGACCCAATCTGATCCCCCTCACCTTCCCCCCATACCTGACCCAATCTGATCCCCCTCACCTTCCCCCATACCTGACCCAATCTGATCCCCCACACCTTCCCCCATACCTGAGACAATCTGATCCGTCCTCACCTTCCCCCATACCTGACCCAATCTGATCCCCCCTCACCTTCCCCCATACCTGACCCAATCTGACCCCCCCTCACCTTCCACCCATACCTGATCCAATCTGATCCCCTCACCTTCCCCATACCTGACCCAATCTGATCCCCTCACCTTCCCCCATACCTGATCCAATCTGATCCCCCTCACCTTCCCCCATACCTGACCCAATCTGATCCGTCCTCACCTTCCCCCATACCTGACCCAATCTGATCCCCCCTCACCTTCCCCATACCTGATCCAATCTGATCCCCCTCACCTTCCCCCATACCTGACCCAATCTGATCCCCCTCACCTTCCCCCATACCTGACCCAATCTGAACCCCCTCACCTTCCCCCATACCTGACCCTATCTGATCCCCCTCACCTTCCCCATACCTGAGTCCAATCTGATCCCCCATACCTGATCCCCCTCACCTTCCCCCCATACCTGACCCAATCTGATCCCCCTCACCTTCCCCCATACCTGACCCAATCTGATCCCCCCTCACCTTCCCCCATACCTGACCCAATCTGATCCCCCTCACCTTCCCCCATACCTGACCCAATCTGATCCCCCTCACCTTCCCCCATACCTGACACAATCTGATCCGTCCTCACCTTCCCCCATACCTGACCCAATCTGATCCCCCTCACCTTCCCCATACCTGACTCAATCTGACCCCCCCTCACCTTCCACCCATACCTGATCCAATCTGATCCCCTCACCTTCCCCATACCTGACCCAATCTGATCCCCCCTCACCTTCCCCCATACCTGATCCAATCTGATCCACCTCACCTTCCCCCATACCCGACCCAATCTAATCCGTCCTCACCTTCCCCCATACCAGACCCAATCTGATCCCCTCACCTTCACTCATACCTGACCCAATCTGATCCCCCTCACCTTCCCCCATACCTGATCCAATCTGATCCCCCTCACCTTCCCCCATACCTGATCCAATCTGATCCCCCTCACCTTCCCCCATACCTGATCCAATCTGATCCCCCCTCACCTTCCCCCATACCTGACCCAATCTGATTCCCCTCACCTTCCCCCATACCTGACCCAATCTGATCCCCCTCACCTTCCCCCATACCTGACCCAATCTGATCCCCCTCACCTTCCCCCATACCTGACCCAATCTGATCCGTCCTCACCTTCCCCCATACCTGACCCAATCTGATCCGTCCTCACCTTCCCCCATACCTGACCCAATCTGATCCCCCCTCACCTTACCCATACCTGACCCAATCTGACCCCCCCTCACCATCCACCCATACCTGATCCAATCTGATACCCTCACCTTCCCCCATACCTGACCCAATCTGTTCCCCTCACCTTCCCCATACCTGACCCAATCTGATCCCCCCTTCACCTTCCACCCATACCTGACCCAATCTGATCCCCCTCACCTTCCCCCATACCTGATCCAATCTGATCCCCCTCACCTTCCCCCATACCTGATCCAATCTGATCCCCCCTCACCTTCCCCCATACCTGACCCAATCTGATCCCCCTCACCTTCCCCCATACCTGACCCAATCTGATCCCCCACACCTTCCCTCATACCTGAGACAATCTGATCCGTCCTCACCTTCCCCCATACCTGACCCAATCTGATCCCCCCTCACCTTCCCCCATACCTGACCCAATCTGATCCCCCTCACCTTCCCCCATACCTGACCCAATCTGATCCCCCTCACTTTCCCCCATACCTGACCCGTCCTCACCTTCCCCCATACCTGACCCAATCTGATCCCCCCTCACCTTCCCCCATACCTGACCCAATCTGATCCCCCCTCACCTTCCCCATACCTGACCCAATCTGACCCCCCTCACCTTTCACCCATACCTGATCCAATCTGATCCCCTCACCTTCCCCAATACCTGACCCAATCTAATCCCCCTCACCTTCCCCATACCTGACCCAATCTGACCCCCCTTCACCTTCCACCCATACCTGACCCAATCTGATCCCCCTCACCTTCCCCCATACCTGATACAATCTGATCCCCCTCACCATCCCCCATACCTGATCCAATCTGATCCCCTCACCTTCCCCATACCTGACCCAATCTGACCGCCCTTCACCTTCCACCCATACCTGACCCAATCTGATCCCCCTCACCTTCCCCCATACCTGATACAATCTGATCCCCCTCACCATCCCCCATATCTGATCCAATCTGATCCCCCTCACCTTCCCCCATACCTGATACAATCTGATCCCCCTCACCATCCCCCATACCTGATCCAATCTGATCCTCCTCACCTTCCCCCACACCTGATCCAATCTGATCCCCCCTCACCTGCCCCCCATACCTGAGTCCAATCTGATCCCCCTCACCTTCCCCATACCTGAACCAATCTGATCCCCCTCACCTTCCCCCATACCTGACCCAATCTGATCTCCCCCATACCTGACCCAATCTGACCCCCCCTCACCTTCCCCCATACCTGATCCAATCTGATCCCCCTCACCTTCCCCAATACCTGATCCAATCTGTCCCCCCTCACCTTCCCCCATACCTGATCCAATCTGATCCCCCTCACCTTCCCCCATACCTGACACAATCTGATCCCCCTCACCTTCCCCCATACCTGACCCAATCTGATCCCCCTCACCTTCCCCCATACCTTACCCAATCTGATCCCCCTCACCTTCCCCATACCTGACCCAATCTGACCCCCCCCACCTTCCCCCCATACCTGACCCAATCTGATCCCCCTCACCTTCCCCCATACCTGATCCAATCTGTCCCCCCTCACCTTCCCCCATACCTGATCCAATCTGATCCCCCTCACCTTCCCCCATACCTGATCCAATCTGATCCCCTCACCTTCCCCCATACCTGACCCAATCTGATCCTCCTCACCTTCCCCCATACCTGATCCAATCTGATCCCCCTCACCTTCCCCCCATACCTGATCCAATCTGATCCCCCTCACCTTCCCCCATACCTGACCCAATCTGATCCCCCTCACCTTCCCCCATACCTGACCTCACCTTCCCCCATACCTGACCCAATCTGTTCCCCCTCACCTTCCCCCATACCTGACTCAATCTGATCCCCCTCACCTTCCCCCATACCTGATCCAATCTGTTCTCCTCTCACCTTCCCCCATACCTGACCCAATCTGATCCCCTCACCTTCCCCCATACCTGACCCAATCTGATCCCCCTCACCTTCCCCCATACCTGATCCAATCTGATCCCCCTCGCCTTCCCCTATACCTGACCCAATCTGATCCCCCTCACCTTCCCCCATACCTGATCCAATCTGATCCCCTCACCTTCCCCCATACCTGATCCAATCTGATCCTCCTCATCTTCCCCCATACCTGATCCAATCTGATCCCCCTCACCTTCCCCCCATACCTGATTCAATCTGATCCCCCTCACCTTCCCCCATACCTGACCCAATCTGATCCCCCTCACCTTCCCCCATACCTGACCTCACCTTCCCCCATACCTGACCCAATCTGATCCCCCTCACCTTCCCCCATACCTGACCCAATCTGATCCCCCTCACCTTCCCCCATACCTGATCCAATCTGTTCTCCCCTCACCTTCCCCCATACCTGACCCAATCTGATCCCCTCACCTTCCCCCATACCTGACCCAATCTGATCCCCCTCACCTTCTCCCATACCTGATCCAATCTGATCCCCCTCACCTTCCCCCATACCTGACCCAATCTGATCCCCCTCACCTTCCCCATACCTGATCCAATCTGTTCTCCCCTCACCTTCCCCCATATCTGACCCAATCTGATCCCCTCACCTTCCCCCATACCTGACCCAATCTGATCCCCCTCACCTTCCCCCATACCTGATCCAATCTGATCCCCCTCACCTTCCCCTATACCTGACCCAATCTGATCCCCCTCACCTTCCCCCATACCTGATCCAATCTGTTTCCCCCTCACCTTCCCCCATACCTGATCCAATCTGATCCACCTCATCTTCCCCCATACCTGATCCAATCTGTTCCCCCCTCACCTTCCCCCATACCTGACCCAATCTGATCCCCCTCACCTTCCCCCATACCTGACCCAATCATATCCCCCTCACCTTCCCCCATACCTGACCCAATCTAACCCCCTCACCTTCCCCCATACCTGACCCAATCTGATCCCCCTCACCTTCCCCCATACCTGACCCAATCTGACCCCCCCTCACCTTTCCCCATACCTGACCCAATCTGATCCCCCTCACGTTCCCCCATACCTGACCCAATCTTATCCCCCTCACCTTCCCCCATACCTGATCCAATCTGATCCCCTCACTTTCCCCCATACCTGACCCAATCTGATCCCCCTCACCTTCCCCCATACCTGACCTCACCTTCCCCCATACCTGACCCAATCTGATCCCCCTCACCTTCCGCTATACCTGACCCAATCTGATCCCCCTCACCTTCCCCCATACCTGATCCAATCTGTTTCCCCCTCACCTTCCCCCATACCTGAGCCAATCTGATCCCCCTCATCTTCCCCCATACCTGATCCAATCTGTTCCCCCCTCACCTTCCCCCATACCTGACCCAATCTTATCCCCCTCACCTTCCCCCATACCTGACCCAATCTGATCCCCCTCACCTTCCCCCATACCTGACCCAATCTGATCCCCCTCACCTTCCCCCATACCTGACCCAATCTGACCCCCCCCTCACCTTCCCCCATACCTGACCCAATCTGATCCCCCTCACGTTCCCCCATACCTGACCCAATCTTATACCCCTCACCTTCCCCCATACCTGACCCAATCTGTTCCCCCTCACCTTCCCCCATACCTGACCTCACCTTCCCCCATACCTGACCCAATCTGATCCCCCTCACCTTCCCCCATACCTGACCCAATCTGATCCCCCTCACCTTCCCCCATACCTGATCCAATCTGTTCCCCCCTCACCTTCCCCCATACCTGACTTATTCTGATCCCCTCACCTTCCCCCATACCTGACCCAATCTGATCCCCCTCACCTTCTCCCATACCTGATCCAATCTGATCCCCCTCACCTTCCCCCATACCTGATCCAATCTGATCCCCCTCACCTTCCCCCATACCTGATCCAATCTGATCCCCCCTCACCTTCCCCCATACCTGACCCAATCTGATCCCCCTCACCTTCCCCCATACCTGACCCAATCTGATCCCCCTCACCTTCCCCCATACCTGACCCAATCTGATCCCCCTCACCTTCCCCCATACATGACCCAATCTGATTTCCCTCACCTTCCCCCATACTTGACCCAATCTGATCCCCCTCACCTTCCCCCATACCTGACCCAATCTGATCCCCCTCACCTTCCCCAATCTGATCCCCCTCACCTTCTCCCATACCTGATCCAATCTGATCCCCCCTCACCTTCCCCCATACCTGACCCAATCTGACCCCCTCACCTTCCCCCATACCTGATCCAATCTGATCCCCCTCACCTTCCCCCCATACCTGACCCAATTTGATCCCCCTCACCTTCCCCCATACCTGACCCAATCTGATCCCCCCTCACCTTCCCCCATACCTGACCCAATCTGATCCCCCTCACCTTCCCCCTCATACCTGACCCAATCTGATCACCCTCACCTTCCCCCATACCTGACCCAACCTGACCCTCCTCATCCTCCCCCATACCTGATCCAATCTGATCCCCCTCACCTTCCCCCTATACCTGACCCAATCTGATCCCTCTCACCTTCCCCCATACCTGACCCAATCTGACCCCCTCACCTTCCCCCATACCTGACCCAATCTGATCCCCCTTACCTTCCCCCATACCTGACCCAATCTGATCCCCCTCACCTTCCCCCATACCTGACCCAATCTGATCCCCCTCACCTTCCCCTATTCCTGACCCAATCTGACCCCCCTCACCTTCCCCCATACCTGATCCAATCTGATCCCCCTCACCTTCACCCATACCTGATCCAATCTGATCCCCTCACCTTTCCCCATACCTGACCCAATCTGATCCCCCTCACCTTCCCCCCATACCTGACCCAATCTGATCCCCCTCACCTTCCCCCATACCTGACCCAATCTGATTCCCCTCACCTTCCCCCCATACCTGACCCAATCTGATCCCCCTCACCTTCCCCCATACCTGACCCAATCTGATCCCCCTCACCTTCCCCCATACCTGACCCAATCTGACCCCCCTCACCTTCCCCCTCATACCTGACCCAATCTGATCACCCTCACCTTCCCCCATACCTGACCCAATCTGATCCCCCTCACCTTCCCCCATTCCTGCCCCAATCTGACCCCCCTCACCTTCCCCCATACCTGATCCAATCTGATCCCCTCACCTTCACCCATACCTGACCCAATCTGATCCCCCTCACATTCCCCCATACCTGATCCAATCTGATCCCCCTCACCTTCCCCCATACCTGATCCAATCTTATCCCCCTCACCTTCCCCCTACCTGTTCCAATCTGATTCCCCCTCACCTTCCCCCATACCTGACCCAATCTGACCCCCTCACCTTCCCCCAATACCTGACCCAATCTGATCCCCCTCACCTTCCCCCATACCTGACCCAATCTGATCCCCCTCACCTTCCCCCTCATACCTGACCCAATCTGATCACCCTCACCTTCCCCCATGCCTGACCCAATCTGACCCTCCTCATCCTCCCCCATACCTGATCCAATCTGATCCCCTCACCTTCCCCCATACCTGATCCAATCTGATCCCCTCACCTTCCCCCATACCTGATCCAATCTGATCCCCTCACCTTCCCCCATACCTGATCCAATCTGATCCCCCTCACCTTCCCCCATACCTGACCCAATCTGATCCCCCTCACCTTCCCCCATACCTGACCCAATCTGATCCCCCACACCTTCCCCCATACCTGACCCAATCTGATCCCCCTCACCTTCCCCCATACCTGACCCAATCTGATCCCCCTCACCTTCCCCCCCCCATACCTGACCCAATCTGATCCCCCTCACCTTCCCCCATTCCTGACCCAATCTGATCCCCCTCACCTTCCCCCATTCCTGACCCAATCTGTTCCCCCTCACCTTTCCCCATACCTGATCCAATCTGATCCCCCTCACCTTCCCCCATATCTGACCCAATCTGATCCCCCTCACCTTCCCCCATACCTGACCCAATCTGATCCCCCTCACCTTCCACCATACCTGACCCAATCTGATCCCCCTCACCTTTCCCCCCCATACCTGACCCAATCTGATCCCCCTCACCTTCCCCCATACCTGACCCAATCTGATCCCCCTCACCTTCCCCCATACATGATCCAATCTGATCCCCCTCACCTTCCCCCATACCTGACCCAATCTGATCCCCTCACCTTCCCCCATACCTGACCCAATCTGATCCCCCTCACCTTCCCCCATACATGATCCAATCTGATCCCCCTCACCTTCCCCCATACCTGATCCAATCTGATCCCCTCACCTTCCCCTATACCTGACCCAATCTGATCCCCCTCACCTTCCCCCATACCTGACCCAATCTGATCCCCCTCACCTTCCCCCATACCTGATCCAATCTGATCCCCCTCACCTTCCCCCATACCTGACCCAATCTGATCCCCCTCACCTTCCCCCATACCTGACCCAATCTGATCCCCCTCACCTTCCCCCATACATGATCCAATCTGATCCCCCTCACCTTCCCCATACCTGACCCAATCTGATCCCCCTCACCTTCCCCTATACCTGACCCAATCTGAACCCCCTCTCACCTTCCCCCATATCTGAGCCAATCTGACCCCCCCTCACCTTCCACTATACCTGACCCAATCTGATCCCCCTCACCTTCCCCCATACCTGACCCAATCTGATCCCCCTCACCTTCCCCCATACCTGACCCAATCTGATCCCCCTCACCTTCCCCCATACATGATCCAATATGATCCCCCTCACCTTCCCCCATACCTGATCCAATCTGATCCCCCCCACCTGCCCCCCCCCCATACCTGACCCAATCTGATCCCCCTCACCTTCCCCCATACCTGACCCAATTTGATCCCCCTTACCTTCCCCATACCTGATCCAATCTGATCCCCCTCACCTGAGTCCAATCTGATCCCCCTCACCTGATCACCCCCCCTCCCGCATACCAGTGATCAGACTGTACATTGTAACTTTGTAGAAGGAGGAGGAGGAGGCATTTCCTCAGTCTCCCCTCCCCCAGTGATCAGACTGTACATTTTAACTTTGTAGAAGGGGTGGAGGCATTTCCTCAGTCTCCCCTCCCCCAGTGATCAGACTGTACATTGTAACTTTGTAGGAGGAGGAGCGATAAGTAGAATCTAATTTCGGCATTATTACCTCCGGGAACACGGAACGGGTCCAGCAATCGGCCTGAAGACAGTTCTGTTTATTACTGTCTCTCCGGGGTGCTCCTTTAGGAGAAGTTCTGATGAGGACAGAGAGGGAAGAATGAATATTTCTGAGGACAGATCGCCCCCTGCTGACCAGCGCTGAGAACTGCCGCCTGCGGGGAATTCCGCTGTATTGGACACAATTAAAGGAGAACTCCATCTTCATTGTAATACAAAAATTGCTGCAACGTATCTAATATGTTTGACAATATTAGAAATAATCATTTTTCTTTTAGGCTCCGCCCAGCCCGGATTTTCTGTACCTGACAATTTTTTATTCTTTGCTCCTGGAATCATTTCTCTGCTCCCCCCAACAAGCTGCACAGGGATTGGTCAGCAGGCTGTGGAACAGATAATGGCATCTCCCGGCAATCGCCTTCAGGATAGTGCACTGTGAGTGGCATCCAATGGCAGGGAAGCTCCAGGAACATGTGACTGTGTGATGGAAGGACCGCCCACTGAGACAGAAGTGACTTCCCTACATCCAGACCATCTCTCTTCCGAGGCCCCTGTGAGGTGCACTGTGCACTATGACATCATCACTTCAGACCAATCATCATCATCCTCCACTTCAACTACATCAAAACCCCGCCCACTGAATCCACTTCACCAACCACATCGCTGCCAACGGCTGACCTAAAGATGAAGTACCATCAGTTTATATTTCACCTTCCCTGGTTGCCCCCTCCCCCACTCTCATCAATAAATAAAACCTTTCCATTATTATTATTACATATCTTATTATAGACTCATTGTGATGTCATCACGGGTCTCTGTGCTTCTCTATGCAATGCAGGCAGATCATGGCTGGTGGGAGGGGCCAGCAGGGGGGCTGTAAATAACTTCCTAAAAACATCCCAGAGCCCTCAGTCCTGATGCAAGCAGTGGGAGGAGTTATGCACATCAAAATGCATTGGTGGGTGGGTGTCAGTCTGGAGGAGTGGGCGTTCCCTAACAGGCTGTATTTACATAGGTAACGCCCACATGCGAGGCTGAACCTCCATGATTGAAAGACTTGAATAAAAGGGGTGGGGCCAGGGTAAGTCAGGCTAGGGAGGAAAGTGCTAGATGATGCTGGATGTCCTCCAGCCAGGAGGTGAGTGAGAAGTTCAGTGTGCGGATATATCAGAGAAAGACGTTTTAGTTGAGGGGGAGGAGCCGGTACACCTGTGCAAGGCTGGAGGGGGGCCGGAGGTCAGTAGATATAAATTCTAATTGGATGAGATTTGGGGTGGAGTCACACGACTAATGTGGTCGCCCCGTTCTGTGTCCTGACCCCCTGCAAGAGATTGGCTCAGGCACCTGATTGCTAACCCTGCCTGAGCACAGAGCACTCAGGGAGCACAGAGCACTCAGGGAACACAGAGCACTCAGGGAACACAGAGCATTCAGGGAGCACAGAGCACTCAGGGAACACTCGGGGAGCACCCAGGCAGCACAGAGCACTCAGGGAGCACAGAGCATTTAGGGAGCACAGAGCACTCAGGGAGCACAGAGCACCCAGGGAACACTCGGGGAGCACCCAGGCAGCACAGAGCACTCAGGGAGCACAGAGCATTTAGGGAGCACAGAGCACTCAGGGAGCACAGAGCACTCAGGGAGCACAGAGCACTCAGGGAACACAGAGCACTCAGGGAACACAGAGCATTCAGGGAGCACAGAGCACTCAGGGAGCACAGAGCATTCAGGGAGCACAGAGCACTCAGGGAACACAGAGCATTCAGGGAGCACTCGGGGAGCACCCAGGCAGCACAGAGCACTCAGGGAGCACAGAGCATTCAGGGAGCACAGAGCACTCAGGGAACACAGAGCACTCAGGGAACACAGAGCATTCAGGGAGCAGAGAGCATTCAGGGAGCACAGAGCACTCAGGGAGCACAGAGCACTCAGGGAGCACAGAGCATTCAGGGAACACAGAGCACTCAGGGAACACAGAGCATTCAGGGAGCACAGAGCACTCAGGGAGCACAGAGCACTCAGGGAACACAGAGCATTCAGGGAGCACTCGGGGAGCACCCAGGCAGCACAGAGCACTCAGGGAACACAGAGCACTCAGGGAACACAGAGCACTCAGGGAACACAGAGCACTCAGGGAGCACAGAACATTCAGGGAGCACAGAGCACTCAGGGAACACAGAGCATTCAGGGAGCACTCGGGGAGCACCCAGGCAGCACAGAGCACTCAGGGAGCACAGAGCATTCAGGGAGCACAGAGCACTCAGGGAACACAGAGCACTCAGGGAACACAGAGCACTCAGGGAACACAGAGCACTCAGGGAGCACAGAGCATTCAGGGAGCACAGAGCACTCAGGGAGCACAGAGCATTCAGGGAGCACAGAGCACTCAGGGAGCACAGAGCATTCAGGGAGCACAGAGCACTCAGGGAGCACAGAGCATTCAGGGAGCACAGAGCATTCAGGGAGCACAGAGCACTCAGGGAGCACAGAGCATTCAGGGAGCACAGAGCACTCAGGGAACACAGAGCATTCAGGGAGCACTCGGGGAGCACCCAGGCAGCACAGAGCACTCAGGGAGCACAGAGCATTCAGGGAGCACAGAGCACTCAGGGAACACAGAGCACTCAGGGAACACAGAGCACCCAGGGAACACAGAGCACCCAGGGAACACAGAGCACCCAGGGAACACAGAGCACTCAGGGAGCACAGAGCACTCAGGGAACACAGAGCACTCAGGGAACACAGAGCACTCAGGGAACACAGAGCACTCAGGGAACACAGAGCATTCAGGGAGCACAGAGCACTCAGGGAACACAGAACATTCAGGGAGCACTCGGGGAGCACCCAGGCAGCACAGAGCACTCAGGGAGCACAGAGCATTTAGGGAGCACAGAGCACTCGGGGAGCACTCAGGGAACACAGAGCACTCAGGGAACACAGAGCACTCAGGGAGCACAGAGCACTCAGGGAGCACAGAGCACTCAGGGAACACAGAGCACTCAGGGAACACAGAGCACTCAGGGAACACAGAGCACTCAGGGAACACAGAGCACTCAGAGAACACAGAGCATTCAGGGAGCACAGAGCACTCAGGGAACACAGAGCACTCAGGGAACACAGAGCATTCAGGGAGCACCCAGGCAGCACAGAGCACTCAGGGAGCACAGAGCATTTAGGGAGCACAGAGCACTCGGGGAGCACTCAGGGAACACAGAGCACTCAGGGAGCACAGAGCACTCAGGGAACACAGAGCACTCAGGGAACACTCAGGGAGCACAGAGCACTCAGGGAGCACAGAGCACTCAGGGAACACAGAGCACTCAGGGAACACAGAGCACTCAGGGGACACAGAGCACTCAGGGAACACAGAGCACTCAGGGAGCACAGAGCACTCAGGGAGCACAGAGCACTCAGGGAGCACTCGGGGAGCACAGAGCACTCGGGGAGCACAGAGCACTCAGGGAGCACAGAGCACTCAGGGAACACAGAGCACTCAGGGAACACAGAGCACTCAGGGAGCACAGAGCACTCAGGGAACACAGAGCACTCAGGGAGCACAGAGCACTCAGGGAGTAGGGAGCACAGAGCACTCAGGGAACACAGAGCACTTAGGGAGCACAGAGCTCAGAGCACTCAGGAAGCACAGAGCATTCAAGGAGCACTCGGGGAGTACAGAGCACTTGGGGAGTAGGGAGCACTCAGGGAGCACAGAGCTCTCGGGGAGTACAGAGCACTCAAGGAGCACTCGGGGAGTACAGAGCACTTGGGGAGCAGGGAGTAGGGAGCACTCAGGGAGCACAGAGCACTCAGGGAGTAGGGAGCACTCAAGGAGCACTTAGGGAGCACAGAGCACTCGGGAGCACAGAGCACTCGGGGAGCACAGAG
Organism: Rana muscosa; assembly: GCA_029206835.1. Classification (NCBI taxonomy): domain Eukaryota; kingdom Metazoa; phylum Chordata; class Amphibia; order Anura; family Ranidae; genus Rana; species Rana muscosa. The sequence continues at coordinate 96,166,407 of CM055124.1, read as the reverse complement.
CACTCGGGGAGCACAGAACACTCGGTAGTAGGGAGCACAGAGCACTCAGGGAGTAGGGAGCACAGAGCACTTAGGGAGCACTCAGGGAGCACTTAGGGAGCACAGAGCACTCGGGGAGCACAGAGCACTCGGGGAGTAGGGAGCACAGAGCACTCAGGGAGTAGGGAGCACAGAGCACTTAGGGAGCACTCAGGGAGCACTTAGGGAGCACAGATGCACTCGGGGAGCACAGAGCTCGGAGCACTCAGGGAGCACAGAGCACTCAGGGAGCACAGAGCACTCGGGTAGCACAGAGCACTCAGAGAGTAGGGAGCACTTGGGGAGTAGGGAGCACAGAGCACTTAGGGAGCACTCAGGGAGCACGGAGCACTCGGGAAGCACAGAGCAGTTAGGGAGTGGGGAGCAATCGGGGAGCACAGAGCACTCGGGGAGAAATCGGGGAGCACAGAGCACTCTGGGAGAAATCGGGGAGCACAGAGCACTCAGGGAGCACTCGGGGAGCACAGAGCACTCGGGAGCACAGAGCACTCGGGGAGCACAGAGCACTCGGGGAGCACAGAGCACTCGGGGAGCACAGAGCACTCAGGGAGCACTCGGTGAGCACAGAGCACAGAGCACTCGGGGAGCACTGTGCACTCGAGGAGCACAGAGCACTCGGGGAGCACTGAGCACAGAGCACTCGGGGAGCACTCAGTGAGCACAGAGCACTCGGGAGCACAGAGCACTCGGGGAGCACAGAGCACTCGGGGAGCACAGAGCACTCGGGGAGCACTCAGCACAGTGCAGGGATCCTTTGCATCCGATTTGGAATATATACACATCCACATTCAGGAATCAGAGAAATCCCATAGAGGGCGCCGCCTGCTGGTGATATCTATTATGGCGATACAATCTGAAAGTATGGCTGAATAATTGGAGCCAAATATAGAAGAGTGTCATCATGGGGGCCCCTCTGTGCTCTGGGGGATGGGGGAGACCTCCGCCTGCTTTCAATACAGACACCAGAAGACGATTGGCTGCTTCAAAGATTTACAGCCGGGGGAGCGCCGTGTCTTAGTTCTGCCTTTGCAGCACTGGGGCTCTTGGTTTGAATCCCAGCCAGGAGGACACCATCTGCATAGGGTGACCACATTTCCAAACTACCATTCAGGGACACACCCTCCCTTCCCAAAAACCAGCTTGTATTGTAACGAATCACAGCACAGTGATTGGACACAAGAGGCGGGATTAATGATTTCTCCAAACACAAGCAGGGGGCGGGGATTGTGCTCCTCCAGGCATTCCCGGCCAGGACAAGTACTGTTAGTGAGTAAAGCGATGATGTGGCGGCCTTTTTTTGGGGGCATCAGATTGGCCCGGGGGGGTGGCTGTGTCAGTTTCATTCCGGGACACTGTATTGTCCTGGAATGAAGGTGCCCGGGACAGACCTGCAAAATGCGGGACTGTCCCAGGCAATCCGGGACACGTGGTCACCCTACATCTGCATGGACCCAAGATAAATGCTTGGGGGGCCCCTCTCAGGCTGACAAGATCCGATGAGTTGGATGCCGATGACTAGGAAGGGGGGAGGGGAGATAGACGCACCTCTCGCACAGGGGGCGGGGCCTGGATGAATCGGGCTGCGGCTGCTTTTACCTGCTGACCTCTTGGGCCGGACGAGGTGTGTGGGGGCCGGGCTATCTCTTCCTATTACTATCTGCATGGAGTTTGCATGTCCTCCCTCATTCCATAGACATGCTGCTGGGTTTATTGGCCCCTGTATGTATATGTGGGGGGCGGAGAGTGATGGCAATGTATAGAAAGGAGTTGGTCGGTGATCTATATGTATATATATATATTGCAGCAGAGCGTCCCAGACAGAGATAGAAAAGTCATGTTCGGGGTTTATATGTCTCCCAGGCTCCTCTCATATACAATCAGGGATCTCTGAGCCATAGTCCAGTCCGGGTCTTGGTCCTCTCCTCCCAGGATAATTTATACTCACCTAAGACAGCCAGCCAGTGCTCTCTGCCTGGGAAGAGCTTCTGTCTAGGAGAGCAACAGGTGGGTGAAAAGTGACGGCTCGCTCTGCCTGGTAGTGAGGACCGGTATATATTGTGTGGTTAGTGCCGATGCGGCCATAAGGGGCACACGGGCGCCGCCCCCTCTCTCACCATAGATAGATTCATGCATTGCAAGATTCTATCTATGGTTGCCGCTGCCACCCCCTATTCAGGCGCCGGGCACCTGAATTACGGGGTATATTTTGGAAGCACCCGTTTAGAGCCGTAGGCTCTAATAGGCGTCCAAAAAGGTGAACAGTGGGCGCTCGCTGTTCACTCAGCGTTGTGTTAGGAAAGCGAATGAATATTCGCTTTCCTAACACAGAACCGCCTCTCAGCCAATCAGGTGCTCGGGTCTATTACCTGTCACCTGATTGGCTGAAACGACAGGTGCTGTGATTGGACGCCGCCTAATAGGCGTCCAATCATAGCAGAGGACAGGAGAAGACCTCGAGCGTGGAGGACATCGCTGCCGTGACCTGCTGCCCCACCGAGACAGGTAAGTGCTGGGTGGGCGGGGGATGCACACTGGATGCATTTGATGGGCACAGTGGCAGCATTTGATGGGCACAGTGGCTTCGTTTGATGGGCACACTGGATGCATTTGATGGGCACAGTGGAGGAAATTGATGGGCACACTGGCTGCGTTTGATGGGCACACTGGCTGCATTTGATGGGCACAGTGGCTGCGTTTGATGGGCACAGTGGAAGCAATTGATGGGCACACTGGCTGCGTTTGATGGGCACACTGGCTGCGTTTGATGGGCACACTGGCTGGATTTGATGGGCACACTGGAGGCAATTGATGGGCACAGTGGCGGCAATTGATGATTTTTTTTTTTTCAGTTTGTTTTCCAGCTGCCACTGGTTAGTGCCGAGACGCAGTGAGGTTTTTGTTCGGCTATTTTTGTTCTGTTTTTTGGAAACACTGTACAGCCCCTGTATATAGACTTTGTATATATCACCAATAAACACCCCACTGTTTGTCACCTCTCTGGATTCGGAGCTTCGTACCGCCTACCTGTCCCCCGGGTTACTATATGTGTGTGTGTGTGGGCCAAGCTGGCCACACAACGCACCCCCCGCCCCAACTTTCTAGGAGGAGGGGGGGGGGGGATTGGACATTTACCGGCCATCATCCTCATCCCCATTTCTCTACCTGCTGAGCCCCGCCCCCAAAAAGAAGCTCCACCTCCCCCCCCCCACAGGGGGGCTTTTCATGAAAATCAATAAAATTATGACTTTGCTGCAAAATTTTCTCCAGTTCATAAAAGTTGATTTTGTCATCAATCTTATTGAGTAGTGAGGGGGATCAATAAGGGGAGTGAGTTTCATGAGGAGGGGGTGAAGTTCCGGGAGGGGGGGGGGGACGGATCGGTTGCGATAATTTGGATAAAATTGATATTTAATCATCTCCATTTCATAAATCATCTCTCGGGTGATGAGGCAGGAATAGTCGTGGTGCCGTCCTTCTGGCTCAGGATGTGTGCATGTCACTTTAATTCCCCTGGGGGAAGGGTTAATGGCTCCTCGTACAGTTGCTGTTGCCACCTCGCCGGCTCCGCCGTGTTATTGGCATCTGACACACGTCGGGGATGGGATGACTTTGCCCAAGGACGTGTTCAGCGTCGCACCCCCCCCCCCCCATTCATGACGCTGTCGGTCCCTGTCATCATCTGTAAGTGCAAGAAGGGACCGCCGCACCATGACAGGGGCGCCAGGGGAGCACCCCCCCCTCTCCTCCTAACACTGACATCCACGCAGACCAGGGGCATTATGGGAATAGACTGGGGACATCGAGGGGCACCCCACTGGGGGGGGGGAGATTGGGGGGTCACAGAACAAGGACCAGCTCTCCTCTCCTGAAATACTCTGTACTGCTGGAGGACTCTGCTCTTTCCTCTATAACTCTCCTCTCCTGAAATACTCTGTACTGCTGGAGGACTCTGCTCCTTCCTCTATAACTCTCCTCTCCTGAAATACTCTACTCTGCTGGAGGACTCTGCTCCTTCCTCTATAACTCTCCTCTCCTGAAATACTCTGCTCTGCTGGAGGACTCTGCTTCTTCCTCTATAACTCTCCTCTCCTGAAATACTCTGCTCTGCTGGAGGACTCTGCTCCTTCCTCTATAACTCTCCTCTCCTGAAATACTCTGCTGGAGGACTCTGCTCCTTCCTCTATAAATCTCCTCTCCTGAAATACTCTGCTGGAGGACTCTGCTCCTTCCTCTATAACTCTCCTCTCCTGAAATACTCTGCTGGAGGACTCTGCTCATTCCTCTATAACTCTCCTCTCCTGAAATACTCTGCTCCTTCCTCTATAACTCTCCTCTCCTGAAATACTCTACTCTGCTCCTTCCTCTCTAACTCTCCTCTCCTGAAATACTCTGCACTGCTGGAGGACTCTGCTTCTTCCTCTAAAACTCTCCTCTCCTGAAATACTCTGCACTGCTGGAGGACTCGGCTTCTTCCTCTATAACTCTCCTCTCCTGAAATACTCTGCACTGCTGGAGGACTCTGCTCCTTCCTCTCTAACTCTCCTCTCCTGAAATACTCTGCACTGCTGGAGGACTCGGCTTCTTCCTATATAACTCTCCTCTCCTGAAATACTCTGCACTGCTGGAGGACTCTGCTCCTTCCTCTATAACTCTCCTCTCCTGATATACTCTGCTCTGCTAGAGGACTCTGCTCTTTCCTCTATAACTCTCCTCTCCTGAAATACTCTGCTCTGCTGGAGGACTCTGCTCCTTTCTCTATAACTCTCCTCTCCTGAAATACTCTGCTGGAGGACTCTGCTCCTTCCTCTATAACTCTCCTCTCCTGAAATACTCTGCACTGCTGGAGGACTCAGCTTCTTCCTCTCTAACTCTCCTCTCCTGAAATACTCTGCACTGCTGGAGGACTCGGCTTCTTCCTCTATAACTCTCCTCTCCTGAAATACTCTGCTCTGCTCTTTCCTCTATAACTCTCCTCTCCTGAAATACTCTGCACTGCTGGAGGACTCTGCTCCTTTCTCTATAACTCTCCTCTCCTGAAACACTCTGCTGGAGGACTCTGCTCCTTCCTCTATAACTCTCCTCTCCTGAAATACTCTGCTCTGCTGGAGGACTCTGCTCCTTCCTCTATAACTCTCCTCTCCTGAAAATACTCTGCACTGCTGGAGGACTCGGCTCCTTCCTCTATAACTCTCCTCTCCTGAAATACTCTGCTCTGCTGGAGGACTCTGCTCCTTCCTCTATAACTCTCCTCTCCTAAAAATACTCTGCACTGCTGGAGGACTCTGCTCCTTCCTCTATAACTCTCCTCTCCTGATATACTCTGCTCTGCTTGAGGACTCTGCTCCTTCCTCTATAAATCTCCTCTCCTGAAATACTCTGCTCTGCTCTTTCCTCTATAACTCTCCTCTCCTGAAATACTCTGCTCTGCTGGAGGACTCTGCTCCTTCCTCTCTAACTCTCCTCTCCTGAAATACTCTGCACTGCTGGAGGACTCGGCTCCTTCCTCTATAACTCTCCTCTCCTGAAATACTCTGCTCCTTCCTCTATAACTCTCCTCTCCTAAAACACTCTGCTGGAGGACTCTGCTCCTTCCTCTATAACTCTCCTCTCCTGAAATACTCTGCACTGCTGGAGGACTCTGCTCCTTTCTCTATAACTCTCCTCACCTGAAACACTCTGCTGGAGGACTCTGCTCCTTCCTCTATAACTCTCCTCTCCTGAAATACTCTGTACTGCTGGAGGACTCTGCTCCTTCCTCTATAACTCTCCTCTCCTGAAATACTCTGCTCTGCTCTTTCCTCTATAACTCTCCTCTCCTGAAATACTCTACTCTGCTGGAGGACTCTGCTCCTTCCTCTATAACTCTCCTCTCCTGAAATACTCTGCACTGCTGGAGGACTCTGCTCCTTCCTCTCTAACTCTCCTCTCCTGAAATACTCTGCACTGCTGGAGGACTCGGCTCCTTCCTCTATAACTCTCCTCTCCTGAAATACTCTGCACTGCTGGAGGACTCTGCTCCTTCCTCTCTAACTCTCCTCTCCTGAAATACTCTGCTGGAGGACTCTGCTCCTTCCTCTATAACTCTCCTCTCCTGAAATACTCTGCTCTGCTGGAGGACTCTGCTCCTTCCTCTCTAACTCTCCTCTCCTGAAATACTCTGCACTGCTGGAGGACTCTGCTTCTTCCTCTATAACTCTCCTCTCTTGAAATACTCTGCACTGCTGGAGGACTCGGCTTCTTCCTCTATAACTCTCCTCTCCTGAAATACTCTGCACTGCTGGAGGACTCTGCTCCTTCCTCTCTAACTCTCCTCTCCTGAAATACTCTGCACTGCTGGAGGACTCGGCTTCTTCCTATATAACTCTCCTCTCCTGAAATACTCTGCACTGCTGGAGGACTCTGCTCCTTCCTCTATAACTCTCCTCTCCTGATATACTCTGCTAGAGGACTCTGCTCTTTCCTCTATAACTCTCCTCTCCTGATATACTCTGCTCTGCTGGAGGACTCTGCTCCTTCCTCTATAACTCTCCTCTCCTGAAATACTCTGCTCTGCTGGAGGACTCTGCTCCTTTCTCTATAACTCTCCTCTCCTGAAATACTCTGTACTGCTGGAGGACTCTGCTCCTTCCTCTATAACTCTCCTCTCCTGAAATACTCTGCACTACTGGAGGACTCGGCTTCTTCCTCTATAACTCTCCTCTCCTGAAATACTCTGCACTGCTGGAGGACTCTGCTCCTTCCTCTATAACTCTCCTCTCCTGAAATACTCTGCTCTGCTGGAGGACTCTGCTCTTTCCTCTCTAACTCTCCTCTCCTGAAATACTCTGCACTGCTGGAGGACTCGGCTTCTTCCTCTATAACTCTCCTCTCCTGAAATACTCTGCTCTTTCCTCTATAACTCTCCTCTCCTGAAATACTCTGCTCTGCTGGAGAACTCTGCTCCTTCCTCTATAACTCTCCTCTCCTGAAACACTCTGCTGGAGGACTCTGCTCCTTCCTCTATAACTCTCCTCTCCTGAAATACTCTGCACTGCTGGAGGACTCTGCTCCTTTCTCTATAACTCTCCTCTCCTGAAACACTCTGCTGGAGGACTCTGCTCCTTCCTCTATAACTCTCCTCTCCTGAAATACTCTGCACTGCTGGAGGACTCTGCTCCTTCCTCTCTAACTCTCCTCTCCTGAAATACTCTGCACTGCTGGAGGACTCTGCTCCTTCCTCTATAACTCTCCTCTCCTGATATACTCTGCTCCTTCCTCTATAACTCTCCTCTCCTGATATACTCTACTCTGCTTGAGGACTCTGCTCCTTCCTCTATAACTCTCCTCTCCTGAAATACTCTACTCTGCTTGAGGACTCTGCTCCTTTCTCTATAACTCTCCTCTCCTGAAACACTCTGCTGGAGGACTCTGCTCCTTCCTCTATAACTCTCCTCTCCTGAAATACTCTGCACTGCTGGAGGACTCTGCTCTTTCCTCTCTAACTCTCCTCTCCTGAAATACTCTGCACTGCTGGAGGACTCTGCTCCTTCCTCTATAACTCTCCTCTCCTGATATACTCTGCTCCTTCCTCTATAACTCTCCTCTCCTGATATACTCTACTCTGCTTGAGGACTCTGCTCCTTCCTCTATAACTCTCCTCTCCTGAAATACTCTACTCTGCTTGAGGACTCTGCTCCTTCCTCTATAACTCTCCTCTCCTGAAATACTCTGCTGGAGGACTCTGCTCCTTCCTCTCTAACTCTCCTCTCCTGAAATACTCTGCTCTGCTGGAGGACTCTGCTCCTTCCTCTCTAACTCTCCTCTCCTGAAATACTCTGCACTGCTGGAGGACTCGGCTCCTTCCTCTATAACTCTCCTCTCCTGAAATACTCTGCTCTGCTGGAGGACTCTGCTCCTTCTTCTATAACTCTCCTCTCCTGAAATACTCTGCTGGAGGACTCTGCTCCTTCCTCTATAACTCTCCTCTCCTGAAATACTCTGCTGGAGGACTCTGCTCCTTCCTCTATAACTCTCCTCTCCTGAAATACTCTACTCTGCTGGAGGACTCTGCTCCTTTCTCTATAACTCTCCTCTCCTGAAATACTCTGCACTGCTGGAGGACTCTGCTCCTTCCTCTATAACTCTCCTCTCCTGAAATACTCTGCACTGCTGGAGGACTCTGCTCTTTCCTCTATAACTCTCCTCTCCTGAAATACTCTGCTCTGCTGGAGGACTCTGCTCCTTCCTCTATAACTCTCCTCTCCTGAAACACTCTGCACTGCTGGAGGACTCTGCTCCTTCCTCTATAACTCTCCTCTCCTGAAATACTCTGCACTGCTGGAGGACTCTGCTCCTTTCTCTATAACTCTCCTCTCCTGAAACACTCTGCTGGAGGACTCTGCTCCTTTCTCTATAACTCTCCTCTCCTGAAATACTCTGCTCCGTCCTCTATATCTCTCCTCTCCTGAAATACTCTGCTCTGCTGGAGGACTCTGCTCCTTCCTCTATAACTCTCCTCTCCTGAAAATACTCTGCACTGCTGGAGGACTCGGCTCCTTCCTCTATAACTCTCCTCTCCTTATATACTCTGCTCTGCTGGAGGACTCTGCTCCTTCCTCTATAACTCTCCTCTCCTGAAATACTCTACTCTGCTTGAGGACTCTGCTCCTTCCTCTATAACTCTCCTCTCCTGATGGACTCTGCTCCTTCCTCTATAACTCTCCTCTCCTGAAACACTCTGCTACTTCCTCTATAACTCTCCTCTCCTAAAAATACTCTGCACTGGTGGAGGACTCGGCTCCTTCGTCTATAACTCTCCTCTCCTGAAAATACTCTGCACTCCTGGAGGACTCGGCTCCTTCCTCTATAACTCTCCTCTCCTGAAATACTCTGCTCTGCTGGAGGACTCTGCTTCTTCCTCTATAACTCTCCTCTCCTGAAATACTCTGCTGTGCTGGAGGACTCTGCTCCTTCCTCTATAACTCTCCTTTCCTGAAATACTCTGCACTGCTGGAGGACTCTGCTCCTTCCTCTATAACTCTCCTCTCCTGAAATACTCTGCTCTGCTGGAGGACTCTGCTCCTTCCTCTATAACTCTCCTCTCCTGAAATACTCTGCAGGAGGACTCTGCTCCTTCCTCCTTATCTCTCCTCTCCTGAAATACTCTGCTCCTTCCTCTATAATAATTCTCCTCTCCTGAACTACTCTGCACTGCTGGAGGACTCTGCTCTTTATTCTATAACTCTCCTCTCCTGAAATACTCTGCTCCCTCCTCTATAACTCTCCTCTCCTGAAACACTCTGCTGGAGGACTCTGCTCCTTCCTTTATAAATCTCCTCTCCTGAAATATTCTGCACTGCTGGAGGACTCTGCTTCTCCCTCTATAACTCTCCTCTCCTGAACTACTCTGCACTGCTGGAGGACTCTGCTCCTTCCTCTATAACTCTCCTCTCCTGAAATACTCTGCACTACTGGAAGACTCTGCTCCTTCCTCTATAATAACTCTCCTCTCCTGAAATACTCTGCTCTGCTGGAGGACTCTGCTCCTTCCTCTATAACTCTCCTCTCCTAAAAATACTCTGCACTGCTAGAGGACTCTGCTCCTTCCTCTAACTCTCCTCTCCTGAAATACTCTGCTCTGCTGGAGGACTCTGCTCCTTCCTCTATGACTCTCCTCTCCTGATATACTCTGCACTGCTGGAGGACTCTGCTCCTTCCTCTATATCCTCCTCTCCTGAAACACTCTGCTGGAGGACTCTGCTCCTTCCTCTATAACTCTCCTCTCCTGAAATACTCTGCTCCTTCCTCTATAACTCCTCTCCTGAAATACTCTGCTGGAGGACTCTGCTCCTTCCTCTATAACTCTCCTCTCCTGAAATACTCTGCTCTGCTGGAAGACTCTGCTCCTTCCTCTATAACCCTCCTCTCCTGAAATACTCTGCTGGAGGACTCTGCTCCTTCCTCTATAATAACTCTCCTCTCCTGAAATACTCTGCACTACTGGAGGACTCTGCTCCTTCCTCTATCTCTCCTCTCCTGAAATACTCTGCTCCTTCCTCCTATAACCCTCCTCTCCTGAAATACTCTGTACTGCTGGAGGACTCTGCTCCTTCCTCTAGAACTCATCTCTCCTGAAATACTCTGCACTGCTGGAGGACTCTGCTCCTTCCTCTATATCCTCCTCTCCTGAAATACTCTGCACTGCTGGAGGACTCTGCTCCTTCCTCTATAATAACTCTCCTCTCCTGAAACACTCTGCTGGAGGACTCTGCTCCTTCCTCTATTATAACTCTCCTCTCCTGAAATACTCTGCACTGCTGGAGGACTCTGCTCCTCTCCTCTATGACTCTCCTCTCCTGAAATACTCTGCACTGCTGGAGGACTCTGCTCCTTCCTCTATAACTCTCCTCTCCTGATATACTCTGCTCTGCTGGAGGACTCTGTTCCTTCCTCTATAACTCTCCTCTCCTGAAATACTCTGCTGGAGGACTCTGCTCCTTCCTCTATAACTCTCCTCTCCTGAAATACTCTGCTGGAGGACTCTGCTCCTCTCCTCTATGACTCTCCTCTCCTGAAATACTCTGCACTGCTGGAGGACTCTGCTCCTTCCTCTATAACTCTCCTCTCCTGAAATACTCTGCACTGCTGGAGGACTCTGTTCCTTCCTCTATAATAACTCTCCTCTCCTGAAATACTCTGCACTGCTGGAGGACTCTGCTCATTCCTCTATAACTCTCCTCTCCTGAAATACTCTGCTCCCTCCTCTATAACTCTCCTGAAACACTCTGCTGGGGGACTCTGCTCCTTCCTTTATAAATCTCCTCTCCTGAAATATTCTGCACTGCTGGAGGACTCTGCTCCTCCCTCTATAACTCTCCTCTCCTAAACTACTCTGCTCCTTCCTCTATAATATCTCTCCTCTCCTGAAATTCTCTGCACTGCTGGAGGACTCTGCTCCTTCCTCTAACTCTCCTCTCCTGAAATACTCTGCTCCTTACTCTATAACTCTCCTCTCCTGAAATTCTCTGCTCTGCTGGAGGACTCTGCTCCTTCCTCTATAACCCTCCTCTCCTGAAATACTCTGCTGGAGGACTCTGCTCCTTCCTCTATAACTCTCCTCTCCTGAAATACTCTGCACTACTGGAGGACTCTGCTCCTTCCTCTATCTCTCCTCTCCTGAAATACTCTGCTCCTTCCTCCTATAACCCTCCTCTCCTGAAATACTCTGCTCTGCCGGAGGACTCTGCTCCTTCCTCCATAACTCTCCTCTCCTGAAATACTCTGCTCTGCTGGAGCACTCTGCTCCTTCCTCTATAACTCTCCTCTCCTGAAATACTCTGCTCTGCTGGAGGACTCTGCTTCTTCCTCTATAACTCTCTTCTCCTGAAATACTCTGCTGGAGGACTCTGCTCCTTCCTCTATTATAACTCTGCACTGCTGGAAGACTCTGCTCCCTCCTCTATAACTCTCCTCTCCTGAAATACTCTGCTCCTTCCTCCTATAACCCTCCTCTCCTAAAATACTCTGTACTGCTGGAGGACTCTGCTCCTTCCTCTATATCCTCTTCTCCTGAAATACTCTGCTGGAGGACTCTGCTCCTTCCTCTATAACTCTCCTCTCCTGAAATACTCTGCTCTGCCGGAGGACTCTGCTCCTTCCTCTATAACTCTCCTCTCCTGAAATACTCTGCTCTGCTGGAGGACTCTGCTCCTTCCTCTAACTCTCCTCTCCCGAAATACTCTGCTGGAGGACTCTGCTCATTCCTCTATAACTCTCCTCTCCCGAAATACTCTGCTCTGCTGGAGGACTCTGCTCCTTCCTCCATAACTCTCCTCTCCTGAAATACTCTGCTCCTTCCTCTATAATAACTCTCCACTCCTGAAATACTCTGCTCTGCTGGAGGACTCTGCTCCTTCCTTTTATAAATCTCCTCTCCTGAAATACTCTGCACTGCTGGAGGACTCTGCTCCTTCCCCTATAACTCTCCTCTCCTGAAATACTCTGCTGGAGGACTCTGCTCTTTCCTCTATAACTCTCCTCTCCTGAAATACTCTGCTCCCTCCTCTATAACTCTCCTCTCCTGATATACTCTGCACTGCTGGAGGACTCTGCTCCTTCCTCTATAACTCTCCTCTCCTGAAATACTCTGCTGGAGGACTCTGCTCCTTCCTCTATAACTCTCCTCTCCTGAAATACTCTGCTCTGCTGGAGGACTCTGCTCCTTCCTCTATAACTCTCCTCTCCTGAAATACTCTGCTGGAGGACTCTGCTCCTTCCTCTATAACTCTCCTCTCCTGAAATACTCTGCTCTGCTGGAGGACTCTGCTCCTTCCTCTAGAACTCTCCTCTCCTGAAATACTCTGCTGGAGGACTCTGCTCCTTCCTCTATAACTCTCCTCTCCTGAAATACTCTGCTCTGCTGGAGGACTCTGCTCTTTCCTCTATAACTCTCCTCTCCTGAAATACTCTGCTCTGCTGGAGGACTCTGCTCCTTCCTCTATATCTCTCCTCTCCTGAAATACTCTGCTCTGCTCCTTCTTCTATAACTCTCCTCTCCTGAAATACTCTGCTCTGCTGGAGGACTCTGTTCCTTCCTCTATAACTCTCCTCTCCTGAATTACTCTGTACTGCTGGAGGACTCTGCTCCTTCCTTTATAAATCTCCTCTCCTGAAATACTCTGCTCTGCTGGAGGACTCTGCTCTTTCTTCTATAACTCTCCTCTCCTGTAATACTCTGCTCTGCTGGAGGACTCTGCTCCTTCCTCTATAACTCTCCTCTCCTGAAATACTCTGCTGGAGGACTCTGCTCCTTCCTCTATAACTCTCCTGAAATACTCTGCTCTGCTGGAGGACTCTGCTCCTTCCTCTATAACTCTCCTCTCTTGAAATACTCTGCTCTGCTGGAGGACTCTCTTCCTTCCTCTATAACTCTCCTCTCCTGAAATACTCTGTACTGCTGGAGGACTCTCTTCCTTCCTCTATAACTCTCCTCTCCTGAAATACTCTGCTCCTTCCTCCATAACTCTCCTCTCCTGAAATACTCTGCACTGCTGGAGGACTCTGCTCCTTCCTCTAGAACTCTCCTCTCCTGAAATACTCTGCTCTGCTGGAGGACTCTGCTCCTTCCTCTAGAACTCTCCTCTCCTGAAATACTCTGCTCCTTCCTCTATAATAACTCTCCTCTCCTGAAATACTCTGCTGGAGGACTCTGCTCCTTCCTCTATAACTCTCCTCTCCTGAAATACTCTGCTCCTTCCTCTATAATAATTCTCCTCTCCTGAACTACTCTGCACTGCTGGAGGACTCTGCTCTTTCTTCTATAACTCTCCTCTCCTGAAACACTCTGCTGGAGGACTCTGCTCCTTCCTTTATAAATCTCCTCTCCTGAAATATTCTGCACTGCTGGAGGACTCTGCTCCTCCCTCTATAACTCTCCTCTCCTGAAATACTCTGCTCTGCTGGAGGACTCTGCTCCTTCCTCTATGACTCTCCTCTCCTGATATACTCTGCACTGCTGGAGGACTCTGCTCCTTCCTCTAACTCTCCTCTCCTGAAATACTCTGCTGGAGGACTCTGCTCCTTCCTCTATAACTCTCCTCTCCCGAAATACTCTGCACTGCTGGAGGACTCTGCTCCTTCCTCTATAACTCTCCTCTCCTGAAATACTCTGCTCTGCTGGAGGACTCTGCTCCTTCCTCTAACTCTCCTCTCCTGAAATGCTCTGCACTGCTGGAGGACTCTGCTCCTTCCCCTATAACTCTCCTCTCCTGAAATACTCTGCTGGAGGACTCTGCTCTTTCCTCTATAACTCTCCTCTCCTGAAATACTCTGCACTGCTGGAGGACTCTGCTCCTTCCTCTATAAATCTCCTCTCCTGAAATACTCTGCACTGCTGGAGGACTCTGCTCCTTCCTCTATAAATCTCCTCTCCTGAACTACTCTGCACTGCTGGAGGACTCTGCTCCTTCCTCTAACTCTCCTCTCCTGAAATACTCTGCTCCTTCCTCTATATCCTCCTCTCCTGAAATACTCTGCACTGCTGGAGGACTCTGCTCCTTCCTCTATCTCTCCTCTCCTGAAATACTCTGCTCCTTCCTCCTATAACCCTCCTCTCCTGAAATACTCTGTACTGCTGGAGGACTCTGCTCCTTCCTCTAGAACTCTCCTCTCATGAAATACTCTGCACTGCTGGAGGACTCTGCTCCTTCCTCTAGAACTCTCCTCTCCTGAAATACTCTGCTCCTTCCTCTATAACTCTCCTCTCCTGAAATACTCTGCTCTGCTGGAGGACTCTGCTCCTTCCTCTATAACTCTCCTCTCCTGAAATACTCTGCACTGCTGGAGGACTCTGCTCCTTCCTCTATAACTTTCCTCTCCTGAAATACTCTGCTGGAGGACTCTGCTCTTTCCTCTATAACTCTCCTCTCCTGAAATACTCTACACTGCTGGAGGACTCTGCTCCTTCCTCTAGAACTCTCCTCTCCTGAAATACTCTGCTGGAGGACTCTGCTCCTTCCTCTATAACTCTCCTCTCCTGAAATACTCTGCTCTGCTCCTTCTTCTATAACTCTCCACTCCTGAAATACTCTGCTCTGCTGGAGGACTCTCTTCCTTCCTCTATAACTCTCCTCTCATGAAATACTCTGCTCTGCTGGAGGACTCTGCTCTTTCCTCTATAACTCTCCTCTCCTGAAATACTCTGCTGGAGGACTCTGCTCTTTCCTCTATAACTCTCCTCTCCTGAAATACTCTGCTCCCTCCTCTATAACTCTCCTCTCCTGATATACTCTGCACTGCTGGAGGACTCTGCTCCTTCCTCTATAACTCTCCTCTCCTGAAATACTCTGCTGGAGGACTCTGCTCCTTCCTCTATAACTCTCCTCTCCTGAAATACTCTGCTCTGCTGGAGGACTCTGCTCTTTCCTCTATAACTCTCCTCTCCTGAAATACTCTGCTCTGCTGGAGGACTCTGCTCCTTCTTCTATAACTCTCCTCTCCTGAAATACTCTGCTCTGCTGGAGGACTCTGCTCCTTCCTCTAGAACTCTCCTCTCCTGAAATACTCTGCTCCTTCCTCTATAATAACTCTCCTCTCCTGAAATACTCTGCTGGAGGACTCTGCTCCTTCCTCTATAACTCTCCTCTCCTGAAATACTCTGCTCCTTCCTCTATAATAATTCTCCTCTCCTGAACTACTCTGCACTGCTGGAGGACTCTGCTCTTTCTTCTATAACTCTCCTCTCCTGAAACACTCTGCTGGAGGACTCTGCTCCTTCCTCTATAACTCTCCTCTCCTGAAATACTCTGCTGGAGGACTCTGCTCCTTCCTCTCTAACTCTCCTCTCCTGAAATACCCTGCTCTGCTGGAGGACTCTGCTCCTTCCTCTATAACTCTCCTCTCCTGAAATACTCTGCTCTGCTGGAGGACTCTGCTCCTTCCTCTATAACTCTCCTCTCCTGAAATACTCTGCTGGAGGACTCTGCTCCTTCCTCTATAACTCTCCTCTCCTGAAATACTCTGCTGGAGGACTCTGCTCCTTCCTCTATAACTCTCCTCTCCTGAAATACTCTACTCTGCTGGAGGACTCTGCTCCTTCCTCTATAACTCTCCTCTCCTGAAATACTCTTCTCTGCTGGAGGACTCTGCTCCTTTCTCTATAACTCTCCTCTCCTGAAATACTCTGCACTGCTGGAGGACTCTGCTCCTTCCTCTATAACTCTCCTCTCCTGAAATACTCTGCACTGCTGGAGGACTCTGCTCCTTCCTCTATAACTCTCCTCTCCTGAAATACTCTGCTCTGCTGGAGGACTCTGCTCCTTCCTCTATAACTCTCCTCTCCCGAAATACTCTGCTGGAGGACTCTGCTCATTCCTCTATAACTCTCCTCTCCTGAAATACTCTGCTCTGCTGGAGGACTCTGCTCCTTCCTCCATAACTCTCCTCTCCTGAAATACTCTGCTCCTTCCTCTATAACTCTCCTCTCCTGAAATACTCTGCACTACTGGAGGACCCTGCTCCTTCCTCTAGAACTCTCCTCTCCTGATATACGCTGCTCTTTCCTCTGTAACTCTCCACTCCTGAAATACTCTGCTCTGCTGGAGGACTCTGCTCCTTCCTTTTATAAATCTCCTCTCCTGAAATACTCTGCACTGCTGGAGGACTCTGCTCCTTCCCCTATAACTCTCCTCTCCTGAAATACTCTGCTGGAGGACTCTGCTCTTTCCTCTATAACTCTCCTCTCCTGAAATACTCTGCACTGCTGGAGGGCTCTGCTCCTTCCTCTATAAATCTCCTCTCCTGAAATACTCTGCACTGCTGGAGGACTCTGCTCCTTCCTCTATAAATCTCCTCTCCTGAACTACTCTGCACTGCTGGAGGACTCTGCTCCTTCCTCTATCTCTCCTCTCCTGAAATACTCTGCTCCTTCCTCCTATAACCCTCCTCTCCTGAAATACTCTGTACTGCTGGAGGACTCTGCTCCTTCCTCTAGAACTCTCCTCTCATGAAATACTCTGCACTGCTGGAGGACTCTGCTCCTTCCTCTAGAACTCTCCTCTCCTGAAATACTCTGCTCCTTCCTCTATAACTCTCCTCTCCTGAAATACTCTGCTCTGCTGGAGGACTCTGCTCCTTCCTCTATAACTCTCCTCTCCTGAAATACTCTGCACTGCTGGAGGACTCTGCTCCTTCCTCTATAACTTTCCTCTCCTGAAATACTCTGCTGGAGGACTCTGCTCTTTCCTCTATAACTCTCCTCTCCTGAAATACTCTACACTGCTGGAGGACTCTGCTCCTTCCTCTAGAACTCTCCTCTCCTGAAATACTCTGCTGGAGGACTCTGCTCCTTCCTCTATAACTCTCCTCTCCTGAAATACTCTGCTCTGCTCCTTCTTCTATAACTCTCCTCTCCTGAAATACTCTGCTCTGCTGGAGGACTCTGCTCTTTCCTCTATAACTCTCCTCTCCTGAAA
Source organism: Rana muscosa (assembly GCA_029206835.1). Taxonomy (NCBI): domain Eukaryota; kingdom Metazoa; phylum Chordata; class Amphibia; order Anura; family Ranidae; genus Rana; species Rana muscosa. The sequence continues at coordinate 96,149,419 of CM055124.1, read as the reverse complement.
TACTCTGCTCTGCTGGAGGACTCTGCTCTTTCTTCTATAACTCTCCTCTCCTGAAATACTCTGCTCTGCTCCTTCTTCTATAACTCTCCTCTCCTGAATTACTCTGTACTGCTGGAGGACTCTGCTCCTTCATCTATAACTCTCCTCTCCTGAAATACTCTGCTCTGCTGGAGGACTCTGCTCTTTCTTCTATAACTCTCCTCTCCTGTAATACTCTGCTCTGCTGGAGGACTCTGCTCCTTCCTCTATAACTCTCCTCTCCTGAAATACTCTGCTGGAGGACTCTGCTCCTTCCTCTATAACTCTCCTGAAATACTCTGCTCTGCTGGAGGACTCTGCTCCTTCCTCTATAACTCTCCTCTCCTGAAATACTCTGTACTGCTGGAGGACTCTCTTCCTTCCTCTATAACTCTCCTCTCATGAAATACTCTGCTCTGCTGGAGGACTCTGCTCCTTCCATTATAAATCTCCTCTCCTGAAATACTCTGCACTGCTGGAGGACTCTGCTCCTTCCTCTATAAATCTCCTCTCCTGAAATACTCTGCACTGCTGGAGGACTCTGCTCCTTCCTCTATAAATCTCCTCTCCTGAAATACTCTGCACTGCTGGAGGACTCGGCTTCTTCCTATATAACTCTCCTCTCCTGAAATACTCTGCACTGCTGGAGGACTCTGCTCCTCCCTCTATAACTCTCCTGAAATACTCTGCACTGCTGGAGGACTCTGCTCCTTCCTCTATAACTCTCCTCTCCTGAAATACTCTGCTGGAGGACTCTGCTCCTCCCTCTATAACTCTCCTGAAATACTCTGCACTGCTGGAGGACTCTGCTCCTTCCTCTAACTCTCCTCTCCTGAAATACTCTGCACTGCTGGAGGACTCTGCTCCTTCCTCTATAACTCTCCTCTCCTGAAATACTCTGCTCTGCTGGAGGACTCTGCTCCTTCCTCTATATCCTCCTCTCCTGAAATACTCTGCTGGAGGACTCTGCTCCCTCCTCTATAACTCTCCTCTCCTGAAATACTCTGCACTGCTGGAGGACTCTGCTCCTTCCTCTATAACTCTCCTCTCCTGAAATACTCTGCTCTGCTGGAGGACTCTGCACCTTCCTCTATCTCTCCTCTCCTGAAATACTCTGCTGGAGGACTCTGCTCCTTCCTCTATCTCTCCTCTCCTGAAATACTCTGCTCCTTCCTCCTATAACCCTCCTCTCCTGAAATACTCTGCACTGCTGGAGGACTCTGCTCCTTCCTCTATAACTCTCCTCTCCTGAAATACTCTGCACTGCTGGAAGACACTGCTCCTTCCTCTAGAACTCTCCTCTCCTGAAATACTCTGCACTGCTGGAGGACTCGGCTTCTTCCTCTATAACTCTCCTGAAATACTCTGCACTGCTGGAGGACTCTGCTCCTTCCTCTATAACTCTCCTCTCCTGAAATACTCTGCTCTGCCGGAGGACTCTGCTCATTCCTCTATAACTCTCCTCTCCTGAAATACTCTGCTGGAGGACTCTGCTCCTTCCTCTATAACTCACCTCTCCTGAAATACTCTGCTCCTTCCTCCTATAACCCTCCTCTCCTGAAATACTCTGTACTGCTGGAGGACTCTGCTCCTTCCTCTAGAACTCATCTCTCCTGAAATACTCTGCACTGCTGGAGGACTCTGCTCCTTCCTCTATATCCTCTTCTCCTGAAATACTCTGCTCTGCTGGAGGACTCTGTTCCTTCCTCTATAACTCTCCTCTCCTGAAATACTCTGCTCCTTCCTCCATAACTCTCCTCTCCTGAAATACTCTGCACTGCTGGAGGACTCTGCTCCTTCCTCTAGAACTCTCCTCTCCTGAAATACTCTGCTCTGCTGGAGGACTCTGCTCCTTCCTCTATAACTCTCCTCTCCTGATATACTCTGCTCTGCCGGAGGACTCTGCTCATTCCTCTATAACTCTCCTCTCCTGAAATACTCTGCTCTGCTGGAGGACTCTGCTCCTTCCTCTATAACTCTCCTCTCCTGAAATACTCTGCTGGAGGACTCTGCTCCTCTCCTCTATGACTCTCCTCTCCTGAAATACTCTGCACTGCTGGAGGACTCTGCTCCTTCCTCTATAATAACTCTTCTCTCCTGATATACTCTGCACTGCTGGAGGACTCTGCTCATTCCTCTATAACTCTCCTCTCCTGAAATACTCTGCTCCTTCCTCCTATAACCCTCCTCTCCTAAAAATACTCTGCACTGCTGGAGGACTCTGCTCCTTCCTCTAACTCTCCTCTCCTGAAATACTCAGCTCTGCTGGAGGACTCTGCTCCTTCCTCTATAACTCTCCTCTCCTGAAATTCTCTGCTCTGCTGGAGGACTCTGCTCCTTCCTCTATAACTCTCCTCTCCTGAAACACTCTGCTGGAGGACTCTGCTCCTTCCTCTATAACTCTCCTCTCCTGAAATACTCTGCTCCTTCCTCCTATAACCCTCCTCTCCTAAAATACTCTGTACTGCTGGAGGACTCTGCTCCTTCCTCTATAACTCTCCTCTCCTGAAATACTCTGCACTGCTGGAGGACTCTGCTCCTTCCTCTATAATAACTCTCCTCTCCTGAAATACTCTGCTGGAGGACTCTGCTCCTTCCTCTATAATAACTCTCCTCTCCTGAACTACTCTGCACTGCTGGAGGACTCTGCTCCTTCCTCTATAACTCTCCTCTCCTAAAAATACTCTGCACTGCTGGAGGACTCTGCTCCTTCCTCTATAACTCTCCTCTCCTGATATACTCTGCTCTGCTGGAGGACTCGGCTTCTTCCTCTATAACTCTCCTCTCCTGAAATACTCTGCACTGCTGGAGGACTCGGCTTCTTCCTCTATAACTCTCCTCTCCTGAAATACTCTGCACTGCTGGAGGACTCTGCTCCTTCCTCTCTAACTCTCCTCTCCTGAAATACTCTGTTCCTTCCTCTATAACTCTCCTCTCCTGATATACTCTGCTAGAGGACTCTGCTCTTTCCTCTATAACTCTCCTCTCCTGAAATACTCTGCTCTGCTGGAGGACTCTGCTCCTTTCTCTATAACTCTCCTCTCCTGAAATACTCTGTACTGCTGGAGGACTCTGCTCCTTCCTCTATAACTCTCCTCTCCTGAAATACTCTGCACTGCTGGAGGACTCTGCTCCTTCCTCTATAACTCTCCTCTCCTGAAATACTCTGCTGGAGGACTCTGCTCCTTCCTCTCTAACTCTCCTCTCCTGAAATACCCTGCTCTGCTGGAGGACTCTGCTCCTTCCTCTATAACTCTCCTCTCCTGAAATACTCTGCTCTGCTGGAGGACTCTGCTCCTTCCTCTATAACTCTCCTCTCCTGAAATACTCTGCTGGAGGACTCTGCTCCTTCCTCTATAACTCTCCTCTCCTGAAATACTCTGCTGGAGGACTCTGCTCCTTCCTCTATAACTCTCCTCTCCTGAAATACTCTACTCTGCTGGAGGACTCTGCTCCTTCCTCTATAACTCTCCTCTCCTGAAATACTCTGCTCTGCTGGAGGACTCTGCTCCTTTCTCTATAACTCTCCTCTCCTGAAATACTCTACACTGCTGGAGGACTCTGCTCCTTCCTCTATAACTCTCCTCTCCTGAAATACTCTGCACTGCTGGAGGACTCGGCTTCTTCCTCTATAACTCTCCTCTCCTGAAATACTCTGCACTGCTGGAGGACTCTGCTCCTTCCTCTATAACTCTCCTCTCCTGAAACACTCTGCACTGCTGGAGGACTCTGCTCTTTCCTCTATAACTCTCCTCTCCTGAAACACTCTGCTGGAGGACTCTGCTCCTTCCTCTATAACTCTCCTCTCCTGAAATACTCTGCTCTGCTGGAGGACTCTGCTTCTTCCTCTATAACTCTCTTCTCCTGAAATACTCTGCTGGAGGACTCTGCTCCTTCCTCTATTATAACTCTGCTCTGCTGGAAGACTCTGCTCCCTCCTCTATAACTCTCCTCTCCTGAAATACTCTGCTGGAGGACTCTGCTCCTTCCTCTATTATAACTCTGCACTGCTGGAAGACTCTGCTCCCTCCTCCTATAACCCTCCTCTCCTAAAATACTCTGTACTGCTGGAGGACTCTGCTCCTTCCTCCATATCTCTCCTCTCCTGAAATACTCTGCTCTGCCGGAGGACTCTGCTCCTTCCTCCATAACTCTCCTCTCCTGAAACACTCTGCTGGAGGACTCTGCTCCTTCCTCTATAACTCTCCTCTCCTGAAATACTCTGCACTGCTGGAGGACTCTGCTCCTTCCTCTATAACTCTCCTCTCCTGAAATACTCTGCTCTGCTGGAGGACTCTGCTCCTTCCTCTATAACTCTCCTCTCCCGAAATACTCTGCTGGAGGACTCTGCTCATTCCTCTATAACTCTCCTCTCCTGAAATACTCTGCTCTGCTGGAGGACTCTGCTCCTTCCTCCATAACTCTCCTCTCCTGAAATACTCTGCTCCTTCCTCTATAATAACTCTCCTCTCCTGAAATACTCTGCTCTGCTGGAGGACTCTGCTCCTTCCTTTTATAAATCTCCTCTCCTGAAATACTCTGCACTGCTGGAGGACTCTGCTCCTTCCCCTATAACTCTCCTCTCCTGAAATACTCTGCTGGAGGACTCTGCTCTTTCCTCTATAACTCTCCTCTCCTGAAATACTCTGCACTGCTGGAGGGCTCTGCTCCTTCCTCTATAAATCTCCTCTCCTGAAATACTCTGCACTGCTGGAGGACTCTGCTCCTTCCTCTATAAATCTCCTCTCCTGAACTACTCTGCACTGCTGGAGGACTCTGCTCCTTCCTCTATCTCTCCTCTCCTGAAATACTCTGCTCCTTCCTCCTATAACCCTCCTCTCCTGAAATACTCTGCACTGCTGGAGGACTCTGCTCCTTCCTCTATAAATCTCCTCTCCTGAACTACTCTGCACTGCTGGAGGACTCTGCTCCTTCCTCTATCTCTCCTCTCCTGAAATACTCTGCTCCTTCCTCCTATAACCCTCCTCTCCTGAAATACTCTGTACTGCTGGAGGACTCTGCTCCTTCCTCTAGAACTCTCCTCTCATGAAATACTCTGCACTGCTGGAGGACTCTGCTCCTTCCTCTATAACTCTCCTCTCCTGAAATACTCTACACTGCTGGAGGACTCTGCTCCTTCCTCTAGAACTCTCCTCTCCTGAAATACTCTGCTGGAGGACTCTGCTCCTTCCTCTATAACTCTCCTCTCCTGAAATACTCTGCTTTGCTCCTTCTTCTATAACTCTCCACTCCTGAAATACTCTGCTCTGCTGGAGGACTCTGCTCCTTCCTCTATAACTCTCCTCTCCTGAAATACTCTGCTCTGCTCTTTCTTCTATAACTCTCCTCTCCTGAAATACTCTGCTCTGCTCCTTCTTCTATAACTCTCCTCTCCTGAAATACTCTGCTCTGCTGGAGGACTCTGCTCCTTCTTCTATAACTCTCCTCTCCTGAAATACTCTGCTCTGCTGGAGGACTCTGCTCTTTCTTCTATAACTCTCCTCTCCTGTAATACTCTGCTCTGCTGGAGGACTCTGCTCCTTCCTCTATAACTCTCCTCTCCTGAAATACTCTGCTGGAGGACTCTGCTCCTTCCTCTATAACTCTCCTGAAATACTCTGCTCTGCTGGAGGACTCTGTTCCTTCCTCTATAACTCTCCTCTCCTGAAATACTCTGTACTGCTGGAGGACTCTGCTCCTTCCTCCTATAACTCTCCTCTCTTGAAATACTCTGCTCTGCTGGAGGACTCTCTTCCTTCCTCTATAACTCTCCTCTCCTGAAATACTCTGTACTGCTGGAGGACTCTCTTCCTTCCTCTATAACTCTCCTCTCATGAAATACTCTGCTCTGCTGGAGGACTCTGCTCTTTTCTCTATAACTCTCCCCTCATGAAATACTCTGCTCATTCCTCTATAACTCTCCTCTCCTGAAATACTCTGCACTGCTGGAGGACTCTGCTCCTTCCTCTAGAACTCTCCTCTCCTGAAATACTCTGCTGGAGGACTCTGCTCCTTCCTCTATAATAACTCTCCTCTCCTGAACTACTCTGCACTGCTGGAGGACTCTGCTCCTTCCTCTATAACTCTCCTCTCCTGAAATACTCTGCTGGAGGACTCTGCTCCTTCCTCTATAACTCTCCTCTCCTGAAATACTCTGCTCTGCTGGAGGACTCTGCTCCTTTCTCTAACTCTCCTCTCCTGAAATACTCTGCTCTGCTGGAGGACTCTGCTCCTTCCTCTATGACTCTCCTCTCCTGATATACTCTGCACTGCTGGAGGACTCTGCTCCTTCCTCTAACTCTCCTCTCCTGAAATACTCTGCTGGAGGACTCTGCTCCTTCCTCTATAACTCTCCTCTCCCGAAATACTCTGCACTGCTGGAGGACTCTGCTCCTTCCTCTATAACTCTCCTCTCCTGAAATACTCTGCTCTGCTGGAGGACTCTGCTCCTTCCTCTAACTCTCCTCTCCTGAAATGCTCTGCACTGCTGGAGGACTCTGCTCCTTCCTCTATAACCCTCCTCTCCTGAAATACTCTGCACTGCTGGAGGACTCTGCTCCTTCCTCTATAACTCTCCTCTCCTGATATACTCTGCTCTGCTGGAGGACTCTGCTCCTTCCTCTATAACTCTCCTCTCCTGAAATACTCTGCTGGAGGACTCTGCTCCTTCCTCTCTATAACTCTCCTCTCCTGAAATACTCTGCACTGCTGGAGGACTCTGCTCCTTCCTCTATAACTCTCCTCTCCTGATATACTCTGCTCTGCTGGAGGACTCTGCTCCTTCCTCTATAACTCTCCTCTCCTGAAATACTCTGCTGGAGGACTCTGCTCCTTCCTCTATAAATCTCCTCTCCTGAAATACTCTGCACTGCTGGAGGACTCGGCTTCTTCCTATATAACTCTCCTCTCCTGAAATACTCTGCACTGCTGGAGGACTCTGCTCCTCCCTCTATAACTCTCCTGAAATACTCTGCACTGCTGGAGGACTCTGCTCCTTCCTCTATAACTCTCCTCTCCTGAAATACTCTGCTGGAGGACTCTGCTCCTCCCTCTATAACTCTCCTGAAATACTCTGCACTGCTGGAGGACTCTGCTCCTTCCTCTATAACTCTCCTCTCCTGATATACTCTGCACTGCTGGAGGACTCTGCTCCTTCCTCTAACTCTCCTCTCCTGAAATACTCTGCTCTGCTGGAGGACTCTGCTCCTTCCTCTATATCCTCCTCTCCTGAAATACTCTGCTGGAGGACTCTGCTCCCTCCTCTATAACTCTCCTCTCCTGAAATACTCTGCACTGCTGGAGGACTCTGCTCCTTCCTCTATAACTCTCCTCTCCTGAAATACTCTGCTCTGCTGGAGGACTCTGCACCTTCCTCTATCTCTCCTCTCCTGAAATACTCTGCTGGAGGACTCTGCTCCTTCCTCTATCTCTCCTCTCCTGAAATACTCTGCTCCTTCCTCCTATAACCCTCCTCTCCTGAAATACTCTGCTCTGCTGGAGGACTCTGCTCCTTCCTCTATAACTCTCCTCTCCTGAAATACTCTGCACTGCTGGAGGACTCTGCTCCTTCCTCTATAACTCTCCTCTCCTGAAATACTCTGCACTGCTGGAAGACACTGCTCCTTCCTCTAGAACTCTCCTCTCCTGAAATACTCTGCACTGCTGGAGGACTCTGCTCCTTCCTCTATAACTCTCCTCTCCTGAAATACTCTGCTCTGCCGGAGGACTCTGCTCATTCCTCTATAACTCTCCTCTCCTGAAATACTCTGCTGGAGGACTCTGCTACTTCCTCTATAACTCTCCTCTCCTGTAATACTCTGCACTGCTGGAGGACTCTGCTCCTTCCTCTATAACTCACCTCTCCTGAAATACTCTGCTCCTTCCTCCTATAACCCTCCTCTCCTGAAATACTCTGTACTGCTGGAGGACTCTGCTCCTTCCTCTAGAACTCATCTCTCCTGAAATACTCTGCACTGCTGGAGGACTCTGCTCCTTCCTCTATATCCTCTTCTCCTGAAATACTCTGCTCTGCTGGGGGACTCTGTTCCTTCCTCTATAACTCTCCTCTCCTGAAATACTCTGCTGGAGGACTCTGTTCCTTCCTCTATAACTCTCCTCTCCTAAAAATACTCTGCACTGCTGGAGGACTCTGCTCCTTCCTCTATAACTCTCCTCTCCTGATATACTCTGCTCTGCCGGAGGACTCTGCTCATTCCTCTATAACTCTCCTCTCCTGAAATACTCTGCTCTGCTGGAGGACTCTGCTCCTTCCTCTATAACTCTCCTCTCCTGAAATACTCTGCTGGAGGACTCTGCTCCTCTCCTCTATGACTCTCCTCTCCTGAAATACTCTGCACTGCTGGAGGACTCTGCTCCTTCCTCTATAATAACTCTTCTCTCCTGATATACTCTGCACTGCTGGAGGACTCTGCTCATTCCTCTATAACTCTCCTCTCCTGAAATACTCTGCTGGAGGACTCTGCTCTTTTCTCTATAACTCTCCTCTCCTGAAATACTCTGCTCCTTCCTCCATAACTCTCCTCTCCTGAAATACTCTGCACTGCTGGAGGACTCTGCTCCTTCCTCTAGAACTCTCCTCTCCTGAAATACTCTGCTCTGCTGGAGGACTCTGCTCCTTCCTCTATAACTCTCCTCTCCTGATGGACTCTGCTCATTCCTCTATAACTCTCCTCTCCTGAAATACTCTGCTCTGCTGGAGGACTCTGCTCCTTCCTCTATAACTCTCCTCTCCTGAAATACTCTGCTGGAGGACTCTGCTCCTCTCCTCTATGACTCTCCTCTCCTGATATACTCTGCACTGCTGGAGGACTCTGCTCATTCCTCTATAACTCTCCTCTCCTGAAATACTCTGCTCCTTCCTCCTATAACCCTCCTCTCCTAAAAATACTCTGCACTGCTGGAGGACTCTGCTCCTTCCTCTAACTCTCCTCTCCTGAAATACTCAGCTCTGCTGGAGGACTCTGCTCCTTCCTCTATAACTCTCCTCTCCTGAAATTCTCTGCTCTGCTGGAGGACTCTGCTCCTTCCTCTATAACTCTCCTCTCCTGAAACACTCTGCTGGAGGACTCTGCTCCTTCCTCTATAACTCTCCTCTCCTGAAATACTCTGCTCCTTCCTCCTATAACCCTCCTCTCCTAAAATACTCTGTACTGCTGGAGGACTCTGCTCCTTCCTCCATATCTCTCCTCTCCTGAAATACTCTGCTCTGCTGGAGGACTCTGCTCCTTCCTCTATAACTCTCCTCTCCTGAAACACTCTGCTGGAAGACTCTGCTCCCTCCTCTATAACTCTCCTCTCCTGAAATACTCTGCACTGCTGGAAGACTCTGCTCCCTCCTCTATAACTCTCCTCTCCTGAAATACTCTGCTCCTTCCTCCTATAACCCTCCTCTCCTAAAATACTCTGTACTGCTGGAGGACTCTGCTCCTTCCTCTATATCCTCTTCTCCTGAAATACTCTGTTTTGCAGGAGGACTCTGCTCCTTCCTCCATATCTCTCCTCTCCTGAAATACTCTGCTCTGCCGGAGGACTCTGCTCCTTCCTCCATAACTCTCCTCTCCTGAAATACTCTGCTCTGCTGGAGGACTCTGCTCCTTCCTCTATAACTCTCCTCTCCTGAAATAATCTGCTCTGCTGGAGGACTCTGCTCCTTCCTCTATAACTCTCCTCTCCTGAAACACTCTGCTGGAGGACTCTGCTCCTTCCTCTATTATAACTCTCCTCTCCTGAAATACTCTGCTCTGCCGGAGGACTCTGCTCCTTCCTCTATAACTCTCCTCTCCTGAAACACTCTGCTGGAGGACTCTGCTCCTTCCTCTATAACTCTCCTCTCCTGAAATACTCTGCACTGCTGGAGGACTCTGCCCCTTCCTCTATAACTCTCCTCTCCTGAAATACTCTGCTGGAGGACTCTGCTCCTTCCTCTATTATAACTCTCCTCTCCTGAAATACTCTGCTCTGCCGGAGGACTCTGCTCTTTCCTCTATAACTCTCCTCTCCTGAAATACTCTGCTCTGCTGGAGGACTCTGCTCCTTCCTCCATAACTCTCCTCTCCTGAAATACTCTGCTCCTTCCTCTATAACTCTCCTCTCCTGAAATACTCTGCACTGCTGGAGGACTCTGCTCCTTCCTCTATAATAACTCTCCTCTCCTGAAATACTCTGCACTGCTGGAGGACTCTGCTCCTTCCTCTATATCTCCTCTCCTGAAATACTCTGCTCCTTCCTCCTATAACCCTCCTCTCCTGAAATACTCTGTACTGCTGGAGGACTCTGCTCCTTCCTCTATAACTCTCCTCTCCTGAAATACTCTGCACTGCTGGAGGACTCTGCTCCTTCCTCTATAACTTTCCTCTCCTGAAATACTCTGCTGGAGGACTCTGCTCTTTTCTCTATAACTCTCCTCTCCTAAAATACTCTGCTCCTTCCTCCATAACTCTCCTCTCCTGAAATACTCTGCACTGCTGGAGGACTCTGCTCCTTCCTCTAGAACTCTCCTCTCCTGAAATACTCTGCTCTGCTGGAGGACTCTGCTCCTTCCTCTATAACTCTCCTCTCATGAAATACTCTGCTCTGCTGGAGGACTCTGCTCATTCCTCTATAACTCTCCTCTCCTGAAATACTCTGCACTGCTGGAGGACTCTGCTCCTTCCTCTAGAACTCTCCTCTCCTGAAATACTCTGCTGGAGGACTCTGCTCCTTCCTCTATAACTCTCCTCTCCTGAAATACTCTGCTCCTTCCTCTATAATAATTCTCCTCTCCTGAACTACTCTGCACTGCTGGAGGACTCTGCTCTTTCTTCTATAACTCTCCTCTCCTGAAACACTCTGCTGGAGGACTCTGCTCCTTCCTTTATAAATCTCCTCTCCTGAACTACTCTGCACTGCTGGAGGACTCTGCTCCTTCCTCTATAACTCTCCTCTCCTGAAATACTCTGCTGGAGGACTCTGCTCCTTCTTCTATTATAACTCTCCTCTCCTGAAATACTCTGCTGGAGGACTCTGCTCCTTCCTCTATAACTCTCCTCTCCCGAAATACTCTGCACTGCTGGAGGACTCTGCTCCTTCCTCTATAACCCTCCTCTCCTGAAATACTCTGCACTGCTGGAGGACTCTGCTCCTTCCTCTATAACCCTCCTCTCCTGAAATACTCTGCTGGAGGACTCTGCTCCTTCCTCTATTATAACTCTCCTCTCCTGAAATACTCTGCTCCTTCCTCCTATAACCCTCCTCTCCTAAAATACTCTGTACTGCTGGAGGACTCTGCTCCTTCCTCTATATCCTCTTCTCCTGAAATACTCTGTTTTGCAGGAGGACTCTGCTCCTTCCTCTATAACTCTCCTCTCCTGAAACACTCTGCTGGAGGACTCTGCTCCTTCCTCTAACTCTCCTCTCCTGAAATACTCTGCTCTGCTGGAGGACTCTGCTCCTTCCTCTAACTCTCCTCTCCTGAAATACTCTGCTGGAGGACTCTGCTCCTTCCTCTATTATAACTCTCCTCTCCTGAAATACTCTGCTCTGCCGGAGGACTCTGCTCATTCCTCTATAACTCTCCTCTCCTGAAATACTCTGCTCTGCTGGAGGACTCTGCTCCTTCCTTTTATAAATCTCCTCTCCTGAAATACTCTGCTCTGCTGGAGGACTCTGCTCCTTCCTCTATAACTCTCCTCTCCTGAAATACTCTGCTGGAGGACTCTGCTCCTTCCTCTATTATAACTCTGCACTGCTGGAGGACTCTGCTCCTCCCTCTATAACTCTCCTGAAATACTCTGCACTGCTGGAGGACTCTGCTCCTTCCTCTATAACTCTCCTCTCCTGAAATACTCTGCTCTGCTGGAGGACTCTGCTCCTTCCTCTATAACTCCTCTCCTGAAATACTCTGCTGGAGGACTCTGCTCCTTCCTCTATAATAACTCTCCTCTCCTGAAATACTCTGCACTGCTGGAGGACTCGGCTTCTTCCTATATAACTCTCCTCTCCTGAAATACTCTGCACTGCTGGAGGACTCTGCTCCTCCCTCTATAACTCTCCTGAAATACTCTGCACTGCTGGAGGACTCTGCTCCTTCCTCTATAACTCTCCTCTCCTGAAATACTCTGCACTGCTGGAGGACTCTGCTCCTTCCTCTATAACTCTCCTCTCCTGAAATACTCTGCTGGAGGACTCTGCTCCTTCCTCTATAACTCTCCTCTCCTGAAATACTCTGCTCCTTCCTCCTATAACCCTCCTCTCCTGATATACTCTGCTCTGCCGGAGGACTCTGCTCATTCCTCTATAACTCTCCTCTCCTGAAATACTCTGCTCTGCTGGAGGACTCTGCTCCTTCCTCTATAACTCTCCTCTCCTGAAATACTCTGCTGGAGGACTCTGCTCCTTCCTCTATAACTCTCCTCTCCTAAAAATACTCTGCACTGCTGGAGGACTCTGCTCCTTCCTCTAACTCTCCTCTCCTGAAATACTCTGCTCCTTCCTCCTATAACCCTCCTCTCCTGAAATACTCTGTACTGCTGGAGGACTCTGCTCCTTCCTCTAGAACTCTCCTCTCATGAAATACTCTGCACTGCTGGAGGACTCTGCTCCTTCCTCTGGAACTCTCCTCTCCTGAAAGACTCTGCTGGAGGACTCTGCTCCTTCCTCTATAACTCTCCTCTCCTGAAATACTCTGCTCTGCTGGAGGACTCTGCTCCTTCCTCTATAACTCTCCTCTCCTGAAATACTCTGCACTGCTGGAGGACTCTGCTCCTTCCTCTATAACTCTCCTCTCCTGAAATACTCTGCACTGCTGGAGGACTCTGCTCCTTCCTCTATAACTTTCCTCTCCTGAAATACTCTGCTGGAGGACTCTGCTCTTTTCTCTATAACTCTCCTCTCCTGAAATACTCTGCTCCTTCCTCCATAACTCTCCTCTCCTGAAATACTCTGCTGGAGGACTCTGCTCCTCTCCTCTATGACTCTCCTCTCCTGAAATACTCTGCACTGCTGGAGGACTCTGCTCCTTCCTCTAGAACTCTCCTCTCCTGAAATACTCTGCTCTGCTGGAGGACTCTGCTACTTCCTCTATAACTCTCCTCTCATGAAATACTCTGCTCTGCTGGAGGACTCTGCTCATTCCTCTATAACTCTCCTCTCCTGAAATACTCTGCACTGCTGGAGGACTCTGCTCCTTCCTCTAGAACTCTCCTCTCCTGAAATACTCTGCTGGAGGACTCTGCTCCTTCCTCTATAATAACTCTCCTCTCCTGAAATACTCTGATGGAGGACTCTGCTCCTTCCTCTATAACTCTCCTCTCCTGAAATACTCTGCTCCTTCCTCTATAATAATTCTCCTCTCCTGAACTACTCTGCACTGCTGGAGGACTCTGCTCTTTCTTCTATAACTCTCCTCTCCTGAAATACTCTGCTCCCTCCTCTATAACTCTCCTCTCCTGAAACACTCTGCTGGAGGACTCTGCTCCTTCCTTTATAAATCTCCTCTCCTGAAATATTCTGCACTGCTGGAGGACTCTGCTCCTCCCTCTATAACTCTCCTCTCCTGAACTACTCTGCACTGCTGGAGGACTCTGCTCCTTCCTCTATAACTCTCCTCTCCTGAAATACTCTGCTGGAGGACTCTGCTCCTTCCTCTATAACTCTCCTCTCATGAAATACTCTGCTCTGCTGGAGGACTCTGCTCATTCCTCTATAACTCTCCTCTCCTGAAATACTCTGCACTGCTGGGGGACTCTGCTCCTTCCTCTAGAACTCTCCTCTCCTGAAATACTCTGCTGGAGGACTCTGCTCCTTCCTCTATAATAACTCTCCTCTCCTGAACTACTCTGCACTGCTGGAGGACTCTGCTCCTTCCTCTATAACTCTCCTCTCCTGAAATACTCTGCTGGAGGACTCTGCTCCTTCTTCTATTATAACTCTCCTCTCCTGAAATACTCTGCACTGCTGGAGGACTCTGCTCCTTCCTCTATAACTCTCCTCTCCTGAAATACTCTGCTGGAGTACTCTGCTCCTTCCTCTATTATAACTCTGCACTGCTGGAGGACTCTGCTCCTCCCTCTATAACTCTCCTGAAATACTCTGCACTGCTGGAGGACTCTGCTCCTCCCTCTATAACTCTCCTCTCCTGAAATACTCTACTCTGCTGGAGGACTCTGCTCCTTCCTCTATAATAACTCTCCTCTCCTGAAATACTCTGCACTGCTGGAGGACTCGGCTTCTTCCTATATAACTCTCCTCTCCTGAAATACTCTGCACTGCTGGAGGACTCTGCTCCTCCCTCTATAACTCTCCTGAAATACTCTGCACTGCTGGAGGACTCTGCTCCTTCCTCTATAACTCTCCTCTCCTGAAATACTCTGCACTGCTGGAGGACTCTGCTCCTTCCTCTATAACTCTCCTCTCCTGAAATACTCTGCTGGAGGACTCCGCTCCTTCCTCTATAATAACTCTCCTCTCCTGAAATACTCTGCACTGCTGGAGGACTCTGCTCCTTCCTCTATAATAACTCTCCTCTCCTGAACTACTCTGCACTGCTGGAGGACTCTGCTCCTTCCTCTAGAACTCTCCTCTCATGAAATACTCTGCTGGAGGACTCTGCTCCTTCCTCTATAACTCTCCTCTCCTGAAATACTCTGCTCTGCTCCCTCCTCTATAACTCTCCTGAAACACTCTGCTGGGGGACTCTGCTCCTTCCTTTATAAATCTCCTCTCCTGAAATACTCTGCACTACTGGAAGACTCTGCTCCTTCCTCTATAATAACTCTCCTCTCCTGATATACTCTGCACTGCTGGAGGACTCTGCTCCTTCCTCCATAACTCTCCTCTCCTGAAATACTCTGCTCCTTCCTCTATAACTCCTCTCCTGAAAAACTCTGCTGGAGGACTCTGCTCCTTCCTCTATAACTCTCCTCTCCCAAAATACTCTGCACTGCTGGAGGACTCTGCTCCTTCCTCTATAACTCTCCTCTCCCAAAATACTCTGCACTGCTGGAGGACTCTGCTCCTTCCTCTATAACTCTCCTCTCCTGAAATGCTCTGCACTGCTGGAGGACTCTGCTCCTTCCTCTATAACCCTCCTCTCCTGAAATACTCTGCACTGCTGGAGGACTCTGCTCCTTCCTCTATAACCCTCCTCTCCTGAAATACTCTGCTGGAGGACTCTGCTCCTTCCTCTATAACTCTCCTCTCCTGAAATACTCTGCACTACTGGAGGACTCTGCTCCTTCCTCTATCTCTCCTCTCCTGAAATACTCTGCTCCTTCCTCCTATAACCCTCCTCTCCTAAAATACTCTGTACTGCTGGAGGACTCTGCTCCTTCCTCCATATCTCTCCTCTCCTGAAATACTCTGCTCTGCCGGAGGACTCTGCTCCTTCCTCCATAACTCTCCTCTCCTGAAATACTCTGCTCTGCTGGAGGACTCTGCTCCTTCCTCTATAACTCTCCTCTCCTGAAATACTCTGCTGGAGGACTCTGCTCCTTCCTCTATTATAACTCTGCTCTGCTGGAAGACTCTGCTCCCTCCTCTATAACTCTCCTCTCCTGAAATACTCTGCTGGAGGACTCTGCTCCTTCCTCTATTATAACTCTGCACTGCTGGAAGACTCTGCTCCTTCCTCTATTATAACTCTCCTCTCCTGAAATACTCTGCACTGCTGGAGGACTCTGCTCCTTCCTCTATAAATCTCCTCTCCTGAAATACTCTGCACTGCTGGAGGACTCTGCTCCTTCCTCTATAACTCTCCTCTCCTAAAAATACTCTGCACTGCTGGAGGACTCTGCTCCTTCCTCTAACTCTCCTCTCCTGAAATACTCTGCTCCTTCCTCCTATAACCCTCCTCTCCTGAAATACTCTGTACTGCTGGAGGACTCTGCTCCTTCCTCTAGAACTCTCCTCTCCTGAAATACTCTGCACTGCTGGAGGACTCTGCTCCTTCCTCTATAACTCTCCTCTCCTGAAATACTCTGCTGGAGGACTCTGCTCCTTCCTCTATAACTCTCCTCTCCTGAAATACTCTGCTCTGCTGGAGGACTCTGCTCCTTCCTCCATAACTCTCCTCTCCTGAAATACTCTGCTCTGCTGGAGGACCCTGCTCCTTCCTCTAGAACTCTCCTCTCCTGATATACGCTGCTCTGCTGGAGGACTCTGCTCTTTCCTCTGTAACTCTCCACTCCTGAAATACTCTGCTCTGCTGGAGGACTCTGCTCCTTCCCCTATAACTCTCCTCTCCTGAAATACTCTGCTGGAGGACTCTGCTCTTTCCTCTATAACTCTCCTCTCCTGAAATACTCTGCTCTGCTGGAGGACTCTGCTCCTTCCCCTATAACTCTCCTCTCCTGAAATACTCTGCTGGAGGACTCTGCTCCTTCCTCTATTATAACTCTGCTCTGCTGGAAGACTCTGCTCCCTCCTCTATAACTCTCCTCTCCTGAAATACTCTGCTGGAAGACTCTGCTCCCTCCTCTATATCTCTCCTCTCCTGAAATACTCTGCACTGCTGGAGGACTCTGCTCCTTCCTCTATAAATCTCCTCTCCTGAAATACTCTGCACTGCTGGAGGACTCTGCTCCTTCCTCTATAAATCTCCTCTCCTGAACTACTCTGCACTGCTGGAGGACTCTGCTCCTTCCTCTATAACTCTCCTCTCCTAAAAATACTCTGCACTGCTGGAGGACTCTGCTCCTTCCTCTAACTCTCCTCTCCTGAAATACTCTGCTCCTTCCTCTATATCCTCCTCTCCTGAAATACTCTGCTCCTTCCTCCTATAACCCTCCTCTCATGAAATACTCTGCACTGCTGGAGGACTCTGCTCCTTCCTCTAGAACTCTCCTCTCCTGAAAGACTCTGCTGGAGGACTCTGCTCCTTCCTCTATAACTCTCCTCTCCTGAAATACTCTGCTCTGCTGGAGGACTCTGCTCCTTCCTCTATAACTCTCCTCTCCTGAAATACTCTGCACTGCTGGAGGACTCTGCTCCTTCCTCTATAACTTTCCTCTCCTGAAATACTCTGCTGGAGGACTCTGCTCTTTCCTCTATAACTCTCCTCTCCTGAAATACTCTGCACTGCTGGAGGACTCTGCTCCTTCCTCTATAACTCTCCTCTCCTGAAATACTCTGCTCCTTCCTCTATAACTCTCCTCTCCTGAAATACTCTGCTGGAGGACTCTGCTCCTTCCTCTATTATAACTCTGCACTGCTGGAGGACTCTGCTCCTCCCTCTATAACTCTCCTGAAATACTCTGCACTGCTGGAGGACTCTGCTCCTTCCTCTATAACTCTCCTCTCCTGAAATACTCTGCACTGCTGGAGGACTCTGCTCCTTCCTCTATAACTTTCCTCTCCTGAAATACTCTGCTGGAGGACTCTGCTCCTTCCTCTATAACTCTCCTCTCCTGAAATACTCTGCTCTGCTGGAGGACTCTGCTCTTTCCTCTAACTCTCCTCTCCTGAAATACTCTGCACTGCTGGAGAACTCTGCTCCTTCCTCTAGAACTCTCCTCTCATGAAATACTCTGCTCTGCTGGAGGACTCTGCTCTTTTCTCTATAACTCTCCTCTCCTGAAATACTCTGCTCCTTCCTCCATAACTCTCCTCTCCTGAAATACTCTGCACTGCTGGAGGACTCTGCTCCTTCCTCTAGAACTCTCCTCTCCTGAAATACTCTGCTGGAGGACTCTGCTCCTTCCTCTATAACTCTCCTCTCCTGAAATACTCTGCTCCTTCCTCTATAATAATTCTCCTCTCCTGAACTACTCTGCACTGCTGGAGGACTCTGCTCCTTCCTCTAGAACTCTCCTCTCCTGAAATACTCTGCTGGAGGACTCTGCTCCTTCCTCTATAACTCTCCTCTCCTGAAATACTCTGCTCCTTCCTCTATAATAATTCTCCTCTCCTGAACTACTCTGCACTGCTGGAGGACTCTGCTCTTTCTTCTATAACTCTCCTCTCCTGAAATACTCTGCTCCCTCCTCTCTAACTCTCCTCTCCTGAAACACTCTGCTGGAGGACTCTGCTCCTTCCTTTATAAATCTCCTCTCCTGAAATATTCTGCTGGAGGACTCTGCTCCTTCCTCTATAACTCTCCTCTCCTGAAATACTCTGCACTGCTGGAGGACTCTGCTCCTTCCTCTATAACTCTCCTCTCCTGAAATACTCTGCTGAAGGACTCTGCTCCTTCCTCTATTATAACTCTCCTCTCCTGAAATACTCTGCACTGCTGGAGGACTCTGGTCCTTCCTCTATAACTCTCCTCTCCTGATATACTCTGCTCTGCTGGAGGACTCTGCTCCTTCCTCTAGAACTCTCCTCTCCTGAAATACTCTGCTGGAGGACTCTGCTCCTTCCTCTATAATAACTCTGCACTGCTGGAGGACTCTGCTCCTTTCTCTAACTCTCCTCTCCTGATATACTCTGCACTGCTGGAGGACTCTGCTCCTTCCTCTAACTCTCCTCTCCTGAAATACTCTGCTCTGCCGGAGGACTCTGCTCATTCCTCTATAACTCTCCTCTCCTGAAATACTCTGCTCTGCTGGAGGACTCTGCTCCTTCCTTTTATAAATCTCCTCTCCTGAAATACTCTGCTCTGCTGGAGGACTCTGCTCCTTCCTCTATAACTCTCCTCTCCTGAAATACTCTGCTAGAGGACTCTGCTCCTTCCTCTATTATAACTCTGCACTGCTGGAGGACTCTGCTCCTTCCTCTATAACTCTCCTCTCCTGAAATACTCTGCTCTGCTGGAGGACTCTGCTCCTTCCTCTATAACTCCTCTCCTGAAATACTCTGCTGGAGGACTCTGCTCCTTCCTCTATAATAACTCTCCTCTCCTGAAATACTCTGCACTGCTGGAGGACTCTGCTCCTTCCATTATAAATCTCCTCTCCTGAAATACTCTGCACTGCTGGAGGACTCGGCTTCTTCCTATATAACTCTCCTCTCCTGAAATACTCTGCACTGCTGGAGGACTCTGCTCCTCCCTCTATAACTCTCCTGAAATACTCTGCACTGCTGGAGGACTCTGCTCCTTCCTCTATATCCTCCTCTCCTGAAATACTCTGCTCTGCTGGAGGACTCTGCTCCTTCCTTTATAAATCTCCTCTCCTGAAATACTCTGCTCTGCTGGAGGACTCTGCTCCTTCCTCTATAACTCTCCTCTCCTGAAATACTCTGCTGGAGGACTCTGCTCCTTCCTCTATAACTCTCCTCTCCCGAAATACTCTGCTCTGCTGGAGGACTCTGCTCCTTCCTCTATAACTCTCCTCTCCTGAAATACTCTGCTGGAGGACTCTGCTCCTTCCTTTATAAATCTCCTCTCCTGAAATCCTCTGCTCTGCTGGAGGACTCCTGCTCTTTCCTCTATAACTCTCCTCTCCTGAAATACTCTGCTGGAGGACTCTGCTCCCTCCTCTATAACTCTCCTCTCCTGAAATACTCTGCACTGCTGGAGGACTCTGCTCCTTCCTCTATAACTCTCCTCTCCTGAAATACTCTGCTCTGCTGGAGGACTCTGCACCTTCCTCTATCTCTCCTCTCCTGAAATACTTTGCTGGAGGACTCTGCACCTTCCTCTATCTCTCCTCTCCTGAAATACTCTGCTCTGCTGGAGGACTCTGCTCCTTCCTCTATAACTCTCCTCTCCTGAAATACTCTGCACTGCTGGAGGACTCTGCTCCTTCCTCTAGAACTCTCCTCTCCTGAAATACTCTGCACTGCTGGAAGACACTGCTCCTTCCTCTAACTCTCCTCTCCTGAAATACTCTGCTCTGCTGGAGGACTCTGCTCCTTCTTCTATAACTCTCCTCTCCTGAAATACTCTGCTCTGCTCCTTCCTCTATAACTCTCCTCTCCTGAAATACTCTGCTGGAGGACTCTGCTCCTTCCTCTATAACTCTCCTCTCCTGAATTACTCTGTACTGCTGGAGGACTCTGCTCCTTCCTTTATAAATCTTTTCTCCTGAAATACTCTGCTCTGCTGGAGGACTCTGCTCTTTCTTCTATAACTCTCCTCTCCTGTAATACTCTGCTCTGCTGGAGGACTCTGCTCTTTCTTCTATAACTCTCCTCTCCTGAAATACTCTGCTGGAGGACTCTGCTCCTTCCTCTATAACTCTCCTCTCCTGAAATACTCTGCTGGAGGACTCTGCTCCTTCCTCTATAACTCTCCTCTCCTGAAATACTCTGCTCTGCTGGAGGACTCTGTTCCTTCCTCTATAACTCACCTCTCCTGAAATACTCTGCTCCCTCCTCTATAACTCTCCTCTCCTGAAATACTCTGCACTGCTGGAGGACTCTGCTCTTTCTCCTATAACTCTCCTCTCCTGATATACTCTGCACTGCTGGAGGACTCTGCTCCTTCCTCTATAACTCTCCTCTCCTGAAATACTCTGCTGGAGGACTCTGCTCCTTCCTCTATAACTCTCCTCTCCTGAAATACTCTGCTGGAGGACTCTGCTCTTTCCTCTATAACTCTCCTCTCCTGAAATACTCTGCACTGCTGGAGGACTCTGCTCTTTCCTCTATAACTCTCCTCTCCTGAAATACTCTGCTCTGCTGGAGGACTCTGCTCCTTCCTCTATAACTCTCCTCTCCTGAAATACTCTGCTAGAGGACTCTGCTCTTTCCTCTATAACTCTCCTCTCCTGAAATACTCTGCACTGCTGGATGACTCTGCTCCTTCCTCTATAACTCTCCTCTCCTGAAATACTCTGCTGGAGGACTCTGCTCCTTCCTCTATAACTCTCCTCTCCTGTAATACTCTGCACTGCTGGATGACTCTGCTCCTTCCTCTATAACTCTCCTCTCCTGAAATACTCTGCTGGAGGACTCTGCTCCTTCCTCTATAACTCTCCTCTCCTGAAATACTCTGCTCTGCTCCTTCTTCTATAACTCTCCTTTCCTGAATTACTCTGCTCTGCCGGAGGACTCTGCTCCTTCCTCTATAACTCTCCTCTCCTGAAATACTCTGCTCTGCTCCTTCTTCTATAACTCTCCTCTCCTGAAATACTCTGCTCTGCTGGAGGACTCTGCTCCTTCCTCTATAACTCTCCTCTCCTGAAATACTCTGCTCTGCTCCTTCCTCTATAACTCTCCTCTCCTGAAATACTCTGCACTGCTGGATGACTCTGCTCCTTCCTCTATAACTCTCCTCTCCTGAAATACTCTGTACTGCTGGAGGACTCTGCTCCTTCCTTTATAAATCTTTTCTCCTGAAATACTCTGCTCTGCTGGAGGACTCTGCTCTTTCTTCCATAACTCTCCTCTCCTGAAATACTCTGCACTGCTGGAGGACTCTGCTCCTTCCTCTAACTCTCCTCTCCTGAAATACTCTGCTCCTTCCTCTATATCCTCCTCTCCTGAAATACTCTGCTCCTTCCTCCTATAACCCTCCTCTCATGAAATACTCTGCACTGCTGGAGGACTCTGCTCCTTCCTCTAGAACTCTCCTCTCCTGAAAGACTCTGCTGGAGGACTCTGCTCCTTCCTCTATAACTCTCCTCTCCTGAAATACTCTGCTCTGCTGGAGGACTCTGCTCCTTCCTCTATAACTCTCCTCTCCTGAAATACTCTGCACTGCTGGAGGACTCTGCTCCTTCCTCTATAACTTTCCTCTCCTGAAATACTCTGCTGGAGGACTCTGCTCTTTCCTCTATAACTCTCCTCTCCTGAAATACTCTGCACTGCTGGAGGACTCTGCTCCTTCCTCTATAACTCTCCTCTCCTGAAATACTCTGCTCCTTCCTCTATAACTCTCCTCTCCTGAAATACTCTGCTGGAGGACTCTGCTCCTTCCTCTATTATAACTCTGCACTGCTGGAGGACTCTGCTCCTCCCTCTATAACTCTCCTGAAATACTCTGCACTGCTGGAGGACTCTGCTCCTTCCTCTATAACTCTCCTCTCCTGAAATACTCTGCACTGCTGGAGGACTCTGCTCCTTCCTCTATAACTTTCCTCTCCTGAAATACTCTGCTGGAGGACTCTGCTCCTTCCTCTATAACTCTCCTCTCCTGAAATACTCTGCTCTGCTGGAGGACTCTGCTCTTTCCTCTAACTCTCCTCTCCTGAAATACTCTGCACTGCTGGAGAACTCTGCTCCTTCCTCTAGAACTCTCCTCTCATGAAATACTCTGCTCTGCTGGAGGACTCTGCTCTTTTCTCTATAACTCTCCTCTCCTGAAATACTCTGCTCCTTCCTCCATAACTCTCCTCTCCTGAAATACTCTGCACTGCTGGAGGACTCTGCTCCTTCCTCTAGAACTCTCCTCTCCTGAAATACTCTGCTGGAGGACTCTGCTCCTTCCTCTATAACTCTCCTCTCCTGAAATACTCTGCTCCTTCCTCTATAATAATTCTCCTCTCCTGAACTACTCTGCACTGCTGGAGGACTCTGCTCCTTCCTCTAGAACTCTCCTCTCCTGAAATACTCTGCTGGAGGACTCTGCTCCTTCCTCTATAACTCTCCTCTCCTGAAATACTCTGCTCCTTCCTCTATAATAATTCTCCTCTCCTGAACTACTCTGCACTGCTGGAGGACTCTGCTCTTTCTTCTATAACTCTCCTCTCCTGAAATACTCTGCTCCCTCCTCTCTAACTCTCCTCTCCTGAAACACTCTGCTGGAGGACTCTGCTCCTTCCTTTATAAATCTCCTCTCCTGAAATATTCTGCTGGAGGACTCTGCTCCTTCCTCTATAACTCTCCTCTCCTGAAATACTCTGCACTGCTGGAGGACTCTGCTCCTTCCTCTATAACTCTCCTCTCCTGAAATACTCTGCTGAAGGACTCTGCTCCTTCCTCTATTATAACTCTCCTCTCCTGAAATACTCTGCACTGCTGGAGGACTCTGGTCCTTCCTCTATAACTCTCCTCTCCTGATATACTCTGCTCTGCTGGAGGACTCTGCTCCTTCCTCTAGAACTCTCCTCTCCTGAAATACTCTGCTGGAGGACTCTGCTCCTTCCTCTATAATAACTCTGCACTGCTGGAGGACTCTGCTCCTTTCTCTAACTCTCCTCTCCTGATATACTCTGCACTGCTGGAGGACTCTGCTCCTTCCTCTAACTCTCCTCTCCTGAAATACTCTGCTCTGCCGGAGGACTCTGCTCATTCCTCTATAACTCTCCTCTCCTGAAATACTCTGCTCTGCTGGAGGACTCTGCTCCTTCCTTTTATAAATCTCCTCTCCTGAAATACTCTGCTCTGCTGGAGGACTCTGCTCCTTCCTCTATAACTCTCCTCTCCTGAAATACTCTGCTAGAGGACTCTGCTCCTTCCTCTATTATAACTCTGCACTGCTGGAGGACTCTGCTCCTTCCTCTATAACTCTCCTCTCCTGAAATACTCTGCTCTGCTGGAGGACTCTGCTCCTTCCTCTATAACTCCTCTCCTGAAATACTCTGCTGGAGGACTCTGCTCCTTCCTCTATAATAACTCTCCTCTCCTGAAATACTCTGCACTGCTGGAGGACTCTGCTCCTTCCATTATAAATCTCCTCTCCTGAAATACTCTGCACTGCTGGAGGACTCGGCTTCTTCCTATATAACTCTCCTCTCCTGAAATACTCTGCACTGCTGGAGGACTCTGCTCCTCCCTCTATAACTCTCCTGAAATACTCTGCACTGCTGGAGGACTCTGCTCCTTCCTCTATATCCTCCTCTCCTGAAATACTCTGCTCTGCTGGAGGACTCTGCTCCTTCCTTTATAAATCTCCTCTCCTGAAATACTCTGCTCTGCTGGAGGACTCTGCTCCTTCCTCTATAACTCTCCTCTCCTGAAATACTCTGCTGGAGGACTCTGCTCCTTCCTCTATAACTCTCCTCTCCCGAAATACTCTGCTCTGCTGGAGGACTCTGCTCCTTCCTCTATAACTCTCCTCTCCTGAAATACTCTGCTGGAGGACTCTGCTCCTTCCTTTATAAATCTCCTCTCCTGAAATCCTCTGCTCTGCTGGAGGACTCCTGCTCTTTCCTCTATAACTCTCCTCTCCTGAAATACTCTGCTGGAGGACTCTGCTCCCTCCTCTATAACTCTCCTCTCCTGAAATACTCTGCACTGCTGGAGGACTCTGCTCCTTCCTCTATAACTCTCCTCTCCTGAAATACTCTGCTCTGCTGGAGGACTCTGCACCTTCCTCTATCTCTCCTCTCCTGAAATACTTTGCTGGAGGACTCTGCACCTTCCTCTATCTCTCCTCTCCTGAAATACTCTGCTCTGCTGGAGGACTCTGCTCCTTCCTCTATAACTCTCCTCTCCTGAAATACTCTGCACTGCTGGAGGACTCTGCTCCTTCCTCTAGAACTCTCCTCTCCTGAAATACTCTGCACTGCTGGAAGACACTGCTCCTTCCTCTAACTCTCCTCTCCTGAAATACTCTGCTCTGCTGGAGGACTCTGCTCCTTCTTCTATAACTCTCCTCTCCTGAAATACTCTGCTCTGCTCCTTCCTCTATAACTCTCCTCTCCTGAAATACTCTGCTGGAGGACTCTGCTCCTTCCTCTATAACTCTCCTCTCCTGAATTACTCTGTACTGCTGGAGGACTCTGCTCCTTCCTTTATAAATCTTTTCTCCTGAAATACTCTGCTCTGCTGGAGGACTCTGCTCCTTCCTCTATAACTCTCCTCTCCTGAAATACTCTGCTCTGCTGGAGGACTCTGTTCCTTCCTCTATAACTCACCTCTCCTGAAATACTCTGCTCCCTCCTCTATAACTCTCCTCTCCTGAAATACTCTGCACTGCTGGAGGACTCTGCTCTTTCTCCTATAACTCTCCTCTCCTGATATACTCTGCACTGCTGGAGGACTCTGCTCCTTCCTCTATAACTCTCCTCTCCTGAAATACTCTGCTGGAGGACTCTGCTCCTTCCTCTATAACTCTCCTCTCCTGAAATACTCTGCTGGAGGACTCTGCTCTTTCCTCTATAACTCTCCTCTCCTGAAATACTCTGCACTGCTGGAGGACTCTGCTCTTTCCTCTATAACTCTCCTCTCCTGAAATACTCTGCTCTGCTGGAGGACTCTGCTCCTTCCTCTATAACTCTCCTCTCCTGAAATACTCTGCTAGAAGACTCTGCTCTTTCCTCTATAACTCTCCTCTCCTGAAATACTCTGCACTGCTGGATGACTCTGCTCCTTCCTCTATAACTCTCCTCTCCTGAAATACTCTGCTGGAGGACTCTGCTCCTTCCTCTATAACTCTCCTCTCCTGTAATACTCTGCACTGCTCCTTCTTCTATAACTCTCCTCTCCTGAAATACTCTGCACTGCTGGATGACTCTGCTCCTTCCTCTATAACTCTCCTCTCCTGAAATACTCTGCTGGAGGACTCTGCTCCTTCCTCTATAACTCTCCTCTCCTGAAATACTCTGCTCTGCTCCTTCTTCTATAACTCTCCTTTCCTGAATTACTCTGCTCTGCCGGAGGACTCTGCTCCTTCCTCTATAACTCTCCTCTCCTGAAATACTCTGCTCTGCTCCTTCTTCTATAACTCTCCTCTCCTGAAATACTCTGCTCTGCTGGAGGACTCTGCTCCTTCCTCTATAACTCTCCTCTCCTGAAATACTCTGCTCTGCTCCTTCCTCTATAACTCTCCTCTCCTGAAATACTCTGCACTGCTGGATGACTCTGCTCCTTCCTCTATAACTCTCCTCTCCTGAAATACTCTGCTGGAGGACTCTGCTCCTTCCTCTATAACTCTCCTCTCCTGAATTACTCTGTACTGCTGGAGGACTCTGCTCCTTCCTTTATAAATCTTTTCTCCTGAAATACTCTGCTCTGCTGGAGGACTCTGCTCTTTCTTCCATAACTCTCCTCTCCTGTAATACTCTGCTCTGCTGGAGGACTCTGCTCCTTCCTCTATAACTCTCCTCTCCTGAAATACTCTGCTGGAGGACTCTGCTCTTTCCTCTATAACTCTCCACTCCTGAAATACTCTGCTCTGCTGGAGGACTCTGCTCTTTCCTCTAGAACTCTCCTCTCCTGATATACTCTGCTCTGCTGGAGGACTCTGCTCCTTCCTCTATAACTCTCCTCTCCTGAAATACTCTGCTCCTTCCTCTATAACTCTCCTCTCCTGAAATACTCTGCTGGAGGACTCTGCTCCTTCCTCTATAACTCTCCTGAAATACTCTGCTCTGCTGGAGGACTCTGCTCCTTCCTCTATAACTCTCCTCTCCTGAAATACTCTGCACTGCTGGATGACTCTGCTCCTTCCTCTATAACTCTCCTCTCCTGAAATACTCTGCTGGAGGACTCTGCTCCTTCCTCTATAACTCTCCTCTCCTGTAATACTCTGCACTGCTCCTTCTTCTATAACTCTCCTCTCCTGAAATACTCTGCACTGCTGGATGACTCTGCTCCTTCCTCTATAACTCTCCTCTCCTGAAATACTCTGCTGGAGGACTCTGCTCCTTCCTCTATAACTCTCCTCTCTTGAAATACTCTGCTCTGCTGGAGGACTCTGCTCCTTCCTCTATAACTCTTCCTCTCCTGAAATACTCTGTACTGCTGAAGAACTCTGCTCCTTCCTTGATAAATCTCCTCTCCTGAAATACTCTGCTGGAGGACTCTGCTCCTTCCTCTAGAACTCTCCTCTCCTGAAATACTCTGCTCTGCTGGAGGACTCTGTTCCTTCCTTTATAAATCTCCTCTCCTGAAATACTCTGCTCTGCTGGAGGACTCTCTTCCTTCCTCTATAACTCTCCTCTCCTGAAATACTCTGTACTGCTGGTGGACTCTCTTCCTTCCTCTATAACTCTCCTCTCATGAAATACTCTGCTCTGCTGGAGGACTCTGCTCTTTTCTCTATAACTCTCCACTCCTGAAATACTCTGCACCTTCCTCCATAACTCTCCTCTCCTGAAATACTCTGCACTGCTGGAGGACTCTGCTCCTTCCTCTAGAACTCTCCTCTCCTGAAATACTCTGCTCTGCTGGAGGACTCTGCTCCTTCCTCTATAACTCTCCTCTCCTGATATACTCTGCACTGCTGGAGGACTCTGCTCTTTTCTCTATAACTCTCCACTCCTGAAATACTCTGCTCTGCTGGAGGACTCTGCTCTTTCTTCTATAACTCTCCTCTCCTGTAATACTCTGCACTGCTGGAGGACTCTGCTCCTTCCTCTATAACTCTCCTCTCCTGAAATACTCTGCTCTGCTGGAGGACTCTGCTCCTTCCTCTATAACTCTCCTCTCCTGAAATACTCTGCTCTGCTGGAGGACTCTGCTCCTTCCTCTATAACTCTCCTCTCCTGAAATACTCTGCTGGAGGACTCTGCTCTTTCCTCTATAACTCTCCTCTCCTGAAATACTCTGCACTGCTGGAGGACTCTGCTCCTTCCTCTATAACTCTCCTCTCCTGAAATACTCTGCTCTGCTGGAGGACTCTGCTCTTTCCTCTATAACTCTCCTCTCCTGAAATACTCTGCACTGCTGGAGGACTCTGCTCCTTCCTCTAGAACTCTCCTCTCCTGAAATACTCTGCTGGAGGACTCTGCTCCTTCCTCTATATCTCTCCTCTCCTGAAATACTCTGCTCTGCTGTTGTCCTCTATGGAGAAGTGGGAGTCTCACACATGTAGCTGCAGTGATGATATTTATAGTCTTTTTTTTTTATTTATTGTTTGCGGTGAGGATGCCCCAGTTTGCAGACCTGGAAAATGTCGTCCCCCTCCCCCTCCCGTTATCTCGCTCTATTTTAGTCACTGGCTCCAGAATTAGTCCAATGTCTAAACCATAAAAATGCTTCTGTACTGCGGAGTGCAGCACCCCCACCGTGTGCAGAGCGCCCCCTTCTGGGCACAGGAATAGAATCCCGGAATATCAGGATACAGCCCCCCCCCTTCCAGTACATATCTCCGCTTTCCCCCCCCCCCCAGCTCATACCCTCTCTCCCCATATGCCCCCAGCACAAATCTCCTCTCCGGAAAAAAAAAATTCCCTCTCCTAGCACAAATCCTCTCCCCATTCCAAATCACCCTCTTCCAGCACCAAGTCCCCTCCCCCAATTCCCCGTCCTAGCACAAATCCCTCCCACAAATTTCCCCTCTTGGCACAAATTTCCCCTCCCCCAATTCCCCATCCTAGTACAAACTCCCCCCCAAAGCATCAAGTCCCCCTCCCCCAAACCCCTACTACAAATTCCTCCCCAAAAAATCCACTCCTAGCACAAATACCCCCCCCCAATCATCCCTACTAGTACAAACTCTCCCCCTCTTTCAGCACAAAGTTCCCTCCCCCATCCTTTCACAAATCCCAACAAATTTCCCCTCCTAGAACAAATACCCCCCAATCACCTCAACTAGTACAAATCCCCCCCTTTTTCAGCACAAATCCCCCCCCCCCCCAAAAAAAATAATAATAATTTCCCCTCTACAGTTTTACTTTCATAGCACAAACCCCCCAAATCACCACTTCTAGCACACCTCCCTAAATTTGCCCCCCTAGAACAATTCTTACCCTGGGCCGCCCCCCAAATTCCCCTTCTCAACACAAATCCCCTCTCCCCCAATCTCCTTGTGGTGGGCCCCCCCCCCACTTCACATGATACCAGAGTGCCCAGGGCAGCCGCCCCTCCTGCCCCCCTCATGTCCTGGCCCTGGTAACAATCATTTATTGGGATCTCCACTTCTCTATGTAGGGAGGATCTCTGATCTCCACATAAGACGTCAGAATCCATCAGTTTTCTGTGATTTATTCCATGAGATCTTCTTCTCTACGTCTCGTCATGTTCATCCCTGAAGAAGGGAGCTTTGTTCCAGGAAACGTGTTGGATGGAAATCCTCGTATACAGAACTGGGGGGCGGTAATGACACGCTGCTTAGGACTTTGATTAGGAGTTGTGAGGATGGGAAAAAAAAAAGCCATTCTTCCAATTCCATTGTAATATTTCACTTCCCGCCTTATATTCCGGAGTACAGGAGGATTGGAGGGCCAAAATCGCACATTCTGTGGACAGGCGTCTATTATACATAACGAGTTGTCATTGGGAGCGACTTCTTACATTGACGGGACTCATCTGTGTACCACATGAGCGCCCCCTGTAGCCAGTCTGTGTATAATCCGTATATACCCCCCATATATACTATATACACCCTCCTATATACTCCATATATACACCCTCTATATACTCCATATATACTATATACACTCTTTATATACTCCATATATATATACACTCCTCTCTCTCTCTCTCTATATATATATATATATATATATATATATATATATATATATATATATATATATATATATATATATATATATATATATATATATATATATATACTATATACACTCCTCACTATATACACTCTCTATTTTCTCCATATATACACCCCGTATATACTATATACACTCTCTATATACTTCATATATACTATATACACTCTCTATATACTCCATATATACTCCATGTATACCCCCCATATATACTATATACACTCTCTATATACACCCCATATATACTATATACACTCTCTATATACTCCATACACTCTCTATATACTCCATGTATACCCCCCATATATACTATATACACTCTCTATATACACCCCATATATACTATATACACTCTCTATATACACTCTCTATATACACCCCATATATACCCCCCATATATACTATATACACTCTCTATATACTCCATATATACTATATATACCCCATATATACTATATACACTCTCTATATACTCCATAGATATACCACATGAGCGCCCCCTGTAGCCAGTCTGTGGGGGGAGACTTATTGTTGGTCGGGGATCAAATACTTATTTTACTCCATTTATAACATTTCTATCATGTGATTTTTCTGGAGTTTTGGTTGCTTTTCTGTCTCTATCATATAAAATACACCGATGATAAAAATGATAGACCCTTCATTTCTATGTAAGTGGGAGAACTTACACAATCTGCAGGGGAGACGATCGTTATTCTCCCCCCCCCCCACTGTATGTATCTATGTTACTATGTAACAAAGTAACTGTAACAATGGAAACATGTATTGATGTATGTAACAATGTATCTGTGTAACTACACAATTGTTTTACAATGTAATAATGTAATGTAAGTGGCGGTTCACACAGGCGCAACATGACTTACATTGCAAGGCGACTTCAGTGCGATTTTATAGCGACTTACAACGCGACTTCAAGTCGCCTCCAGGACAGGCGACTTTGGATGTGTCCAATCACAGGATAATCTGCTCTGCTGGAGGGAGGGGCTTACCTGGGTAAACTGTTTTCACTTCCTGGAAAGTTGCTTCTGTTAAGACGGGGGATCCGACTTTGGAGGCGACTTCCATTGAAATCAATGGGTACAAGTTGCCTAGAAGTCGCCTTGAAGTAGTACAGGAACCTTTTCTGAAGTCGGAGCGACTGCAGTAGTGTTCATTAAGATGCCTCTCATTCACTATAATGGAATTTCTGATGTCAAGCGATGTGAAGTCTGACAAGTCGGATCCCAAGTCGCTGTAGTGTGTGAACCGGCACTGACTATGTATCTTTGTCGCAATGTAACATTGTAGCTATGTATTTAACAATGGATCTGTGTACCTCCTATATTTATGTAACTATGCAATTGCATAACAATGTAACTGTAACTATATATCTATGTAACTAGGGGGTTGATTTACTAAGACTGGAGAGTGCAAAATCTGGTGCAGCTCTGCATGGGAGCCAATCCAATTCTAACTTCAGCTTCTTCAATTAAGTTTTGACCATCAGGCCGGGTTCACACCTATGCATTGCGTTTTTGAGCTTGGAGTCTTTGCCAAGTTCGCAATCAGTCGTTCAGCGGTTCCTTTGCGTTTTTAGCCACGGACTTGCCGACCTGGGAAGTCTCGCCGCTGTTATCATGAGGGGGAACTCCACGCCAAATTTTAAATAAAAAAACCCGGCATGGGTTCCCCTCCAGGAGCATATCAGGCCCTTAGGTCTGGTATGGACTTTAACGGGAACCCCTACACCGAAAAAAAAACGGCGTGGGGGTCCCCCCAAAGTCCATAGCAGACCCTTATCCGAGCACGCAACCTGGCAGGCCGCAGGAAAAGAGGGGGGACGAGAGAGCGGCCCCCTCCCTCCTGAACCGTACCAGGCCGCATGCCCTCAACATGGGGGGGATGGGTGCTTTTGGGGCAGGGGGGCGCCCTGCGGCCCCCCCACCCCAAAGCACCCTGCCCCATGTTGATGAGGACAAGGGCCTCTTCCCAACAACCCTGGCCGTTGGTTGTCGAGGTATGCGGGGGGCTTATCGGAATCCAGGAGCCACCTTTTAATAAGGGGGCCCCCAGATCCCGGCCCACCACCATATGTGAATGAGTATGGGGTACATCGTACCCCCTACCCATTCACCTGGTGGAAAAAAAATGGCAGTAAAAACACTACACAGGTTAAGTCATTTTATTAGTCAGCTCCGGGGGTCTTCCAACTTCGAGGGTCTTCTTCCAACTTCGGGGGTCTCCGGTGTCGTCTCCGCCGCGCTCTCCGGTTCTTCTCTCGCTCTCTGGTTCTTTCTTCCTTCTGCCGGGCCTCCGCTATCTTCTTCCAGCTCTTTTGCTAGCAGGGCCCGGTCTTCTTCGTCGCCTTCTTCCCTCTTCTTTCCTGGAGATGTTGACTCGTCGCTGTCTCCGGCTGTAATGCCGTATGAGCGGAGTGCATTCACTTTTATAGGCATGGGCGTAGTCACCGGGTGATGATACAGGTTATAACATTCCACTTTGAGTGTAATTTCTCTCTATCCTCTATTCCCATTATGGGTCTAGATTCTTAGATTCTCCGCATAACTTTTTTTTTTTTAACTCTATCCAGCGATCCCATTTATCTCTAATCCCTATGTTTTTCTCCTCTATACTATACTTTAGACCTTCCATATTGTATGTTTCTTCTACCGAGTCGATCCATTCCCAGATTGAGGGACTTTCTATCTCTTGCCATTTTTGGGGGATAATGCCGCGTACACACGACCGTTTTCCATGACGAGAAAAATTCATTATTTTTTTTTTTTAGATTGGTCGTGTGTATTTTCCTCCATAGCATTTTTCGCAACGAGAAAACTGCCCGAAAAAAAAATTAGAACCTGCTCAATTTTTTTTTTTTTCTCGTAGTTTTTCACGTGGTTCTTTTTCACGTCGTGAAAAAAACGAGCGTGTGTATGCTTTTACGAGGGGGGGGGAAAACGCGCATGCTCAGAATCAAGTGATGAGACGGGAGCGCTCATTCTGGTAAAACTAGCGTTCGTAATGGAGATCGCACATTCGTCACGCTGTAACGGACTGAAGAGCACGAGGCTGAAAAGCGCGAATCGTCTCTCACCAAACTTTACTAAACACGAGGATCAGCAAAAGCAGCTCAAGGGGTGGTGTCATTTGAATGGAACTTCGCTTTGCTCAAGTTTTTTTTTTTTTTTCCATGAACGTGTGTAGGCAAGGCGGGCTTGAGAGGAATCACGGCGAGAAAAATGTTTTTTTTTTTTTTTGCATGACATGAATAACAGTGGTGTGTACGCGGCATAAGTCTTTTTGCTGCGTTTAGTAAGTGTGGAATCAATTACTTTTTGTATTGTTTTACCGCTCCCTCTCCTCCATGGATGGGACTATCCATGGGGCTTTTATTATTTTTTTTTTTTGTAATTTTCCTTTATCAGGTGTAGGATTTCCTCCCCAGTATTTTTTAATTTTGGGACAATCCCACCAGAGGTGTGCCATCGTTCCTACAGCCTTACAACCTCTCCAGCAGTCCGCCGATTTTACCCAGTTGGAATTTACTAGTTTTATCGGGGGTTGCGTGCCACCCTGTTAAACATTTGTAGTTCATTTCGGCAGTTTTAATATCTACAGCAGAAGTGTTGGTCAATTTCAAGATTTTTCCTATAGTAATTTTATCATAATATTGTTTATAAACATTGATTTACTAAGACTTGGAGAGTGCAAAATCTGGTGCAGCTCTGCATGGGAGCCAATCAGATTCTAACTTCAGGGTCTTCCATGAAGCTTTAACAATAAAACCTGAAAGCTGATTGGTTTCTATGCACAGCTGCACCAGGTTCTGAGTGCTCCAGTTTTAGCAAATCGGCCCCAATGAATCTAAATGTCTATATAACAATGTTAACCAACAAATACACCAAAATCCTCCTGGTGATCACATGATGAAAAATGACGGATTCCACCCCAAAGACGCCGATCGGTGCCTCTCTTCATCCCTGCCAGTGCTCTGACTATATGGCTGATACATTGTATGATACGTTGCACCCTCTGCCGTCTCCTGCCTCCGCTGACCCTCTGTGTCCTCTCTCGCGCTCGCTCTCTCGCGCTCGCTCTCTCTGGCTCTGGCGCTCTGGCTCTGGCGCTCTCTCTCTCTCTGGCTCTGGCGCTCTCTCTCTCTCTGGCTCTGGCGCTCTCTCTCTCTCTCTGGCTCTCGCTCGCGCTCTCTGGCTCTCGCTGTGGCTCTCGCTCTGGCTCCCGCTCTGGCTCTCGCTCTGGCTCTCGCTCTGGCTCTCTCTGGCTCTCGCTCTGGCTCTCTCTGGCTCTCGCTCTGGCTCGCTCTGGCTCTCTCTGGCTCTCTCTCGCGCTCTCTCTGGCTCTCGCTCGCGCTCTCTCTGGCTCTCGCTCGCGCTCTCTGGCTCTCGCTCGCGCTCTCTGGCGCTCGCTCGCGCTCTCTCCGGCTCTCGCTCGCTCGCGCGCTCTCTGGCGCTCGCTCGCGCTCTCTCTGGCTCTCGCTCGCGCTCTCTCTGGCGCTCTCTCTCTGGCGCTCTGGCTCTGGCGCTCTGGCTCTGGCGCTCTCTCTCTCTCTGGCTCTGGCGCTCTCTCTCTGGCTCTGGCGCTCTCTCTCTCTCTCTGGCTCTGGCTCTCGCGCGCTCTCTCTGGCTCTCGCGCGCTCTCTCTGGCTCTCGCGCGCTCTCTCTGGCTCTCGCGCGCTCTCTCTGGCTCTCGCGCGCTCTCTCTGGCTCTCGCGCGCTCTCTCTCTCTCTGGCTCTCTGGCTCTCTCTCTCTCTGGCTCTCTCTCTCTCTGGCTCTCTCGCTCTCTGGCTCTCTCTCTCTCTGGCTCTCTCGCTCTCTGGCTCTCTCTGGCTCTCTCTCTGGCTCTCTCTCTGGCTCTCTCTCTGGCTCTCTCTCTGGCTCTCTCTCTGGCTCTGGCTTGCGCGCTCTCTCTGGCTTGCGCTCTCTCTCTGGCTTGCGCTCTCTCTCTGGCTTGCGCTCTCTCTCTGGCTTGCGCTCTCTCTCTGGCTCGCGCTCTCTCTCTCTGGCTCGCGCTCTCTCTCTCTGGCTCGCGCTCTCTCTCTCTCTGGCTCGCGCTCTCTCTCTCTCTGGCTCGCGCTCGCGCTCTCTCTCTGGCTCGCGCTCTCTCTCTGGCTCGCGCTCTCTCTCTGGCTCGCGTTCGCGCTCTCTCTCTGGCTCGCGCTCTCTCTGGCTCTCGCTCACGCTCGCTCTGGCTCGCTCGCGCTCTCTCTGGCTCTGGCTCTCGCTCGCACTCTCTCTGGCTCTGGCTCTCGCTCGCGCTCGCTCTGGCTCGCTCTCTCTGGCTCGCGCTCTCTCTGGCTCGCGCTCGCGCTCTCTCTGGCTCGCGCTCTCTCTGGCTCTCTCTCGCTCTCGCTCTCTCTGGCTCTCGCTCTCTCTGGCTCTCGCTCTCGCTCGCTCGCGCTCTCTCTGGCTCTGGCGCTCGCGCTCTCTCTGGCTCTCGCTGGCTCACGCTCGCGCTCTCTCTCGCTCGCGCTCTCTCTGGCTCTCGCTCGCGCTCTCTCTGGCTCGCGCTCTCTCTGGCTCTCGCTCGCGCTCTCTCTGGCTCTCGCTCGCGCTCTCTCTGGCTCTCGCTCGCGCTCTCTCTGGCTCTCGCTCTCTCTGGCTCTCGCTCTCTCTGGCTCTGGCTCTTGCTCTCTGGCTCTCTGGCTCTCGCTCGCGCTCTCTCTGGCTCTCGCTCTCTCTGGCTCTCTCTGGCTCTCGCTCTCTCTGGCTCTCGCTCTCTCTGGCTCTCGCTCTCGCTCGCTCGCGCTCTCTCTGGCTCTGGCGCTCGCTCGCGCTCTCTCTGGCTCTCTCTGGCTCTCGCTCGCGCTCTCTCTGGCTCTCGCTCGCGCTCTCTCTGGCTCTCGCTCGCGCTCTCTCTGGCTCGCGCTCTCTCTGGCTCGCGCTCTCTCTGGCTCTCGCTCTCTCTGGCTCTCGCTCTCTCTGGCTCTCGCTCTCTCTGGCTCTGGCTCTCGCTCTCTGGCTCTGGCTCTCTGGCTCTCGCTCGCGCTCTCTCTGGCTCTCGCTCTCGCTCTCTCTGGCTCTCGCTCTCTCTGGCTCTCGCTCTCTCTGGCTCTCGCTCGCTCACGCTCTCTCTGGCTCTCGCTCGCGCTCTCTCTGGCTCTCGCTCGCGCTCTCTCTGGCTCTCGCTCTCGCTCTCTCTGGCTCTCGCTCGCTCACGCTCTCTCTGGCTCTGGCTCTCGCTCGCTCACGCTCTCTCTGGCGCTCGCTCGCGCTCTCTCCGGCTCTCGCTCGCTCGTGCGCTCTCCGGCTCTCGCTCGCTCGCGCGCTCTCTGGCGCTTGCTCGCGCTCTCTCTGGCTCTCGCTCGCGCTCTCTCTGGCTCTGGCTCGCGCTCGCTCTGGCTCGCGCTCTCTCTGGCTCTGGCTCGCGCTCTCTCTGGCTCTGGCTCGCGCTCTCTCTGGCTCTGGCTCGCGCTCTTTCTGGCTCTGGCTCGCGCTCTCTCTGGCTCTGGCTCGCGCTCTCTCTGGCTCTGGCTCGCGCTCTCTCTGGCTCTGGCTCGCGCTCTTTCTGGCTCTGGCTCGCGCTCTCTCTGGCTCTGGCTCTCGCTCGCGCTCGCTCTGGCTCTCGCTCGCGCTCGCTCTCGCTCGCGCTCGCGCTCTCTCTGGCTCTGGCTCTCGCTCGCGCTCTCTCTGGCTCTGGCTCTCGCTCGCGCTCTCTCTGGCTCGCGCTCGCGCTCTCTCTGGCTCTCGCTCGCGCTCTCTCTGGCTCTCGCTCGCGCTCTCTCTGGCTCAGAAAAATGTTTTTTTTTTTTTTTGCATGACATGAATAACAGTGGTGTGTACGCGGCATAAGTCTTTTTGCTGCGTTTAGTAAGTGTGGAATCAATTACTTTTTGTATTGTTTTACCGCTCCCTCTCCTCCATGGATGGGACTATCCATGGGGCTTTTATTATTTTTTTTTTTGTAATTTTCCTTTATCAGGTGTAGGATTTCCTCCCCAGTATTTTTTAATTTTGGGACAATCCCACCAGAGGTGTGCCATCGTTCCTACAGCCTTACAACCTCTCCAGCAGTCCGCCGATTTTACCCAGTTGGAATTTACTAGTTTTATCGGGGGTTGCGTGCCACCCTGTTAAACATTTGTAGTTCATTTCGGCAGTTTTAATATCTACAGCAGAAGTGTGGGTCAATTTCAAGATTTTTCCTATAGTAATTTTATCATAATATTGTTTATAAACATTGATTTACTAAGACTTGGAGAGTGCAAAATCTGGTGCAGCTCTGCATGGGAGCCAATCAGATTCTAACTTCAGGGTCTTCCATGAAGCTTTAACAATAAAACCTGAAAGCTGATTGGTTTCTATGCACAGCTGCACCAGGTTCTGAGTGCTCCAGTTTTAGCAAATCGGCCCCAATGAATCTAAATGTCTATATAACAATGTTAACCAACAAATACACCAAAATCCTCCTGGTGATCACATGATGAAAAATGACGGATTCCACCCCAAAGACGCCGATCGGTGCCTCTCTTCATCCCTGCCAGTGCTCTGACTATATGGCTGATACATTGTATGATACGTTGCACCCTCTGCCGTCTCCTGCCTCCGCTGACCCTCTGTGTCCTCTCTCTCGCGCTCGCTCTCTCTGGCTCTGGCGCTCTGGCTCTGGCGCTCTCTCTCTCTGGCTCTGGCGCTCTCTCTCTCTCTCTGGCGCTCTCTCTCTCTCTCTCTCTGGCTCTCGCTCGCTCGCGCTCTCTGGCTCTCGCTGTGGCTCTCGCTCTGGCTCTCGCTCTGGCTCTCTCTGGCTCTCGCTCTGGCTCTCTCTGGCTCTCTGGCTCTCGCTCTCTGGCTCTCTGGCTCTCGCTCTCTGGCTCTCGCTCGCGCTCTCTCTGGCTCTCGCTCGCGCTCTCTCTGGCTCTCGCTCGCGCTCTCTGGCGCTCGCTCGCGCTCTCTCTGGCTCTCGCTCGCTCGCGCGCTCTCTGGCGCTCGCTCGCGCTCTCTCTGGCTCTCGCTCGCGCTCTCTCTGGCGCTCTGGCTCTGGCGCTCTCTCTCTGGCGCTCTGGCTCTGGTGCTCTGGCGCTCTCTCTCTCTCTCTGGCTCTGGCGCTCTCTCTCTCTCTGGCTCTGGCGCTCTCTCTCTCTCTGGCTCTGGCGCTCTCTCTCTCTCTGGCTCTGGCGCTCTCTCTCTCTCTGGCTCTGGCGCTCTCTCTCTCTGGCTCTCGCGCGCTCTCTGGCTCTCGCGCGCTCTCTGGCTCTCGCGCGCTCTCTGGCTCTCGCGCGCTCTCTGGCTCTCGCGCGCTCTCTGGCTCTCGCGCGCTCTCTCTCTCGCGCTCTCTCTGGCTCTCTCTCTGGCTCTCTCTCTGGCTCTCTCTCTGGCTCTGGCTTGCGCGCTCTCTCTGGCTTGCGCGCTCTCTCTGGCTTGCGCGCTCTCTGGCTTGCGCGCTCTCTCTGGCTTGCGCGCTCTCTCTGGCTCGCGCGTTCTCTCTGGCTCGCGTTCTCTCTGGCTCGCGCGTTCTCTCTGGCTCGCGCTCTCTCTCTGGCTCGCGCTCTCTCTCTCTGGCTCGCGCTCTCTCTCTCTGGCTCGCGCTCTCTCTCTGGCTCGCGCTCTCTCTCTGGCTCGCGCTCTCTCTCTGGCTCGCGCTCTCTCTCTCTCTCTGGCTCGCGCTCGCGCTCTCTCTCTGGCTCGCGCTCTCTCTCTGGCTCGCGTTCGCGCTCTCTCTCTGGCTCGCGTTCGCGCTCTCTCTCTGGCTCGCGCTCTCTCT
Organism: Rana muscosa; assembly: GCA_029206835.1. Taxonomy (NCBI): domain Eukaryota; kingdom Metazoa; phylum Chordata; class Amphibia; order Anura; family Ranidae; genus Rana; species Rana muscosa. Next base: position 96,111,469 of record CM055124.1, on the reverse strand, counting down.
CTGGCTCGCGCTCGCGCTCTCTCTGGCTCTCGCTCACGCTCTCTCTGGCTCGCTCGCGCTCTCTCTGGCTCTGGCTCTCGCTCGCGCTCTCTCTGGCTCGCGCTCTCTCTGGCTCTCTCTCGCTCTCTCTGGCTCTCTCTCGCTCTCTCTGGCTCTCGCTCTCTCTGGCTCTCGCTCTCTCTGGCTCTCGCTCTCTCTGGCTCTCGCTCTCTCTGGCTCTCGCTCTCTCTGGCTCTCGCTCGCGCTCTCTCTGGCTCTGGCGCTCGCTCGCGCTCTCTCTGGCTCTCGCTGGCTCACGCTCTCTCTGGCTCGCGCTCTCTCTGGCTCGCGCTCTCTCTGGCTCTCGCTCGCGCTCTCTCTGGCTCGCGCTCTCTCTGGCTCTCGCTCGCGCTCTCTCTGGCTCTGGCTCTCGCTCTCTCTGGCTCTGGCTCTCGCTCTCTCTGGCTCTCGCTCTCTCTGGCTCTGGCTCTCGCTCTCTGGCTCTGGCTCTCTGGCTCTCGCTCGCGCTCTCTCTGGCTCTCGCTCGCGCTCTCTCTGGCTCTCGCTCTCGCTCTCTCTGGCTCTCGCTCTCTCTGGCTCTGGCTCTCGCTCTCTGGCTCTGGCTCTCTGGCTCTCGCTCGCTCTGGCGCTCGCTCGCGCTCTCTCTGGCTCTGGCGCTCGCTCGCGCTCTCTCTGACTCTGGCTCTCGCTCGCTCACGCTCTCTCTGGCTCTGGCTCTCGCTGGCTCTGGCTCTCGCTCGCTCGCGCTCTCTCTGGCTCTGGCTCTCGCGCTCGCCCTGGCTCTCGCTCGCTCACGCTCTCTCTGGCTCTGGCGCTCGCGCTCTCTCTGGCTCGCGCTCGCTCGCGCTCTCTCTGGCTCTGGCTCTCACTCGCTCGCAGCGCTCTCTCTGGCTCTCACTCGCTCGCGCTCTCTCTGGCTCTGGCTCGCGCTCTCTCTGGCTCGCGCTCTCTCTGGCTCTGGCTCGCGCTCTCTCTGGCTCTGGCTCGCGCTCTCTCTGGCTCTGGCTCGCGCTCTCTCTGGCTCTGGCTCTGGCTCGCGCTCTCTCTGGCTCTGGCTCGCGCTCTCTCTGGCTCTGGCTCGCGCTCTCTCTGGCTCTGGCCCTCGCTTGCGCTCTCTCTGGCTCTGGCTCTCGCTCGCTCGCTCTGGCTCTCGCTCGCTCGCGCTCTCTCTGGCTCTGGCTTGCGCTCTCTCTGGCTCTGGCTCTCGCTCGCTCGCGCTCTCTCTGGCTCTCGCTCGCGCTCTCTGGCTCTCGCTCGCGCTCTCTCTGGCTCTCGCTCGCGCTCACGCTCGCTCACGCTCTCTCTGGCTCTCGCTCGCTCTGGCTCTCTCTGGCTCTCGCTCTGGCTCTCTCTGGCTCTCGCTCGCGCTCTCTGGCTCTCGCTCGCTCGCGCTCTCTGGCTCTCGCTCGCTCGCGCTCTCTGGCTCTCGCTCTGGCTCTCGCTCTGGCTCTCGCTCTGGCTCTCTCTGGCTCTCGCTCTGGCTCTCTCTGGCTCTCGCTCTCTGGCTCTCGCTCGCTCGCTCTCTGGCACTCGCGCTCTCTCTGGCTCTGGCTCGCGCTCTCTCTGGCTCTGGCTCGCGCTCTCTCTGGCTCTGGCTCGCGCTCTCTCTGGCTCTGGCTCGCGCTCTCTCTGGCTCTGGCTCTCGCTCGCGCTCTCTCTGGCTCTCGCTCGCGCTCTCTCTGGCTCTGGCTCTCGCTCGCGCTCTCTCTGGCTCTGGCTCTCGCTCGCGCTCGCTCTGGCTCTGGCTCTCGCTCGCGCTCTCTCTGGCTCTGGCTCGCTCGCGCTCTCTCTGGCTCTCGCTCGCGCTCTCTCTGGCTCTCGCTCGCTCGCGCTCTCTCTGGCTCTGGCTCTCGCTCGCGCTCTCTCTGGCTCGCTCGCGCTCTCTCTGGCTCGCTCGCGCTCTCTCTGGCTCTCGCTCGCTCGCGCTCTCTCTGGCGCTCGCTTGCGCTCTCTCTGGCGCTCGCTTGCGCTCTCTCTGGCTCTCGCTCGCGCTCTCTCTGGCGCTCACTCGCGCTCTCTCTGGCTCTCGCTCGCTCGCGCTCTCTCTGGCTCTCGCTCGCTCGCGCTCTCTCTGGCTCTGGCTCTGGCTCTCGCTCGCTCGCTCTGGCTCTGGCTCTCGCTCGCGCTCGCTCTGGCGCTCGCTCGCGCTCTCTCTGGCTCTGGCTCTCGCTCTCTCTGGCTCTCGCTCTCTCTGGCTCTCGCTCTCTCTGGCTCTCGCTCTCTCTGGCTCTCGCTCTCTCTGGCTCTCGCTCGCGCTCTCTCTGGCTCTGGCGCTCGCTCGCGCTCTCTCTGGCTCTGGCTCGCGCTCTCTCTGGCTCTCGCTCTCTCTGGCTCTCGCTCTCTCTGGCTCTCGCTCTCTCTGGCTCTCGCTCTCTCTGGCTCTCGCTCTCTCTGGCTCTCGCTCTCTCTGGCTCTCGCTCGCACTCCCTCTGGCTCTCTCTGGCTCTCGCTCTCGCGCTCTCTCTGGCTCTCGCTCTCGCGCTCTCTGGCTCTCGCTCTCGCGCTCTCTGGCTCTCGCTCTCGCGCTCTCTCTGGCTCTCGCTCTCTCTGGCTCGCGCTCTCTCTGGCTCTCGCTCGCGCTCTCTCTGGCTCTCGCTCGCGCTCTCTCTGGCTCTCGCTCGCGCTCTCTCTGGCGCTCGCTCGCGCTCTCTCTGGCTCTCGCTCGCGCTCTCTCTGGCGCTCTCTCTGGCGCTCTCTCTGGCTCTCGCTCGCGCTCTCTCTGGCTCTCGCTCGCGCTCTCTCTGGCTCTCGCTCGCGCTCCCTCTGGCTCTCGCTCGCGCTCCCTCTGGCTCTCGCTCGCGCTCCCTCTGGCTCTCGCTCGTGCTCCCTCTGGCTCTCTCGCTCTCTCTGGCTCTCGCTCTCGCTCTCTCTGGCTCTCGCTCGCGCTCTCTCTGGCTCTCGCGCTCTCTCTGGCTCTCGCGCTCTCTCTGGCTCTCGCGCTCTCTCTGGCTCTCGCTCTCTCTCTGGCGCTCACTCTCTCTCTCTGGCGCTCGCTCTCTGGCGCTCGCTCGCTCTCTCGCTCTCTCTGGCTCTCGCTCGCGCTCTCTCTGGCTCTGGCGCTCGCTCGCGCTCTCTCTGGCTCTCGCTGGCTCACGCTCTCTCTGGCTCGCGCTCTCTCTGGCTCGCGCTCTCTCTGGCTCTCGCTCGCGCTCTCTCTGGCTCGCGCTCTCTCTGGCTCTGGCTCGCGCTCTCTCTGGCTCTGGCTCTCGCTCTCTCTGGCTCTGGCTCTCGCTCTCTCTGGCTCTCGCTCTCTCTGGCTCTGGCTCTCGCTCTCTGGCTCTGGCTCTCTGGCTCTCGCTCGCGCTCTCTCTGGCTCTCGCTCGCGCTCTCTCTGGCTCTCGCTCGCGCTCTCTCTGGCTCTCGCTCTCGCTCTCTCTGGCTCTCGCTCTCTCTGGCTCTGGCTCTCGCTCTCTGGCTCTGGCTCTCTGGCTCTCGCTCGCTCTGGCGCTCGCTCGCGCTCTCTCTGGCTCTGGCGCTCGCTCGCGCTCTCTCTGACTCTGGCTCTCGCTCGCTCACGCTCTCTCTGGCTCTGGCTCTCGCTGGCTCTGGCTCTCGCTCGCTCGCGCTCTCTCTGGCTCTGGCTCTCGCGCTCGCCCTGGCTCTCGCTCGCTCACGCTCTCTCTGGCTCTGGCGCTCGCGCTCTCTCTGGCTCGCGCTCGCTCGCGCTCTCTCTGGCTCTGGCTCTCACTCGCTCGCGCGCTCTCTCTGGCTCTCACTCGCTCGCGCTCTCTCTGGCTCTGGCTCGCGCTCTCTCTGGCTCTGGCTCGCGCTCTCTCTGGCTCGCGCTCTCTCTGGCTCTGGCTCGCGCTCTCTCTGGCTCTGGCTCGCGCTCTCTCTGGCTCTGGCTCGCGCTCTCTCTGGCTCTGGCTCGCGCTCTCTCTGGCTCTGGCTCTGGCTCGCGCTCTCTCTGGCTCTGGCTCGCGCTCTCTCTGGCTCTGGCTCGCGCTCTCTCTGGCTCTGGCTCTCGCTTGCGCTCTCTCTGGCTCTGGCTCTCGCTCGCTCGCGCTCTCTCTGGCTCTGGCTTGCGCTCTCTCTGGCTCTGGCTCTCGCTCGCTCGCGCTCTCTCTGGCTCTCGCTCGCGCTCTCTGGCTCTCGCTCGCGCTCTCTGGCTCTCGCTCGCGCTCTCTGGCTCTCGCTCGCGCTCTCTCTGGCTCTCGCTCGCGCTCACGCTCGCTCACGCTCTCTCTGGCTCTCGCTCGCTCTGGCTCTCTCTGGCTCTCGCTCTGGCTCTCTCTGGCTCTAGCTCTGGCTCTCTCTGGCGCTCGCTCGCGCTCTCTGGCTCTCGCTCGCTCGCGCTCTCTGGCTCTCGCTCTGGCTCTCGCTCTGGCTCTCGCTCTGGCTCTCTCTGGCTCTCGCTCTGGCTCTCTCTGGCTCTCGCTCGCTCGCTCTCTGGCGCTCGCGCTCTCTCTGGCTCTGGCTCGCGCTCTCTCTGGCTCTGGCTCGCGCTCTCTCTGGCTCTGGCTCGCGCTCTCTCTGGCTCTGGCTCGCGCTCTCTCTGGCTCTGGCTCGCGCTCTCTCTGGCTCTGGCTCTCGCTCGCGCTCTCTCTGGCTCTCGCTCGCGCTCTCTCTGGCTCTGGCTCTCGCTCGCGCTCTCTCTGGCTCTGGCTCTCGCTCGCGCTCTCTCTGGCTCTGGCTCTCGCTCGCGCTCTCTCTGGCTCTGGCTCTCGCTCGCGCTCTCTCTGGCTCTGGCTCGCTCGCGCTCTCTCTGGCTCTCGCTCGCGCTCTCTCTGGCTCTCGCTCGCTCGCGCTCTCTCTGGCTCTGGCTCTCGCTCGCGCTCTCTCTGGCTCGCTCGCGCTCTCTCTGGCTCGCTCGCGCTCTCTCTGGCTCTCGCTCGCTCGCGCTCTCTGGCGCTCGCTTGCGCTCTCTCTGGCGCTCGCTTGCGCTCTCTCTGGCTCTCGCTCGCGCTCTCTCTGGCGCTCACTCGCGCTCTCTCTGGCTCTCGCTCGCTCGCGCTCTCTCTGGCTCTCGCTCGCTCGCGCTCTCTCTGGCTCTGGCTCTCGCTCGCTCGCTCTGGCTCTGGCTCTCGCTCGCGCTCTCTCTGGCTCTGGCGCTCGCTCGCGCTCTCTCTGGCTCTGGCTCGCGCTCTCTCTGGCTCGCGCTCTCTCTGGCTCTCGCTCTCTCTGGCTCTCGCTCTCTCTGGCTCTCGCTCTCTCTGGCTCTCGCTCTCTCTGGCTCTCGCTCTCTCTGGCTCTCGCTCGCACTCCCTCTGGCTCTCTCTGGCTCTCGCTCTCGCGCTCTCTCTGGCTCTCGCTCTCGCGCTCTCTGGCTCTCGCTCTCGCGCTCTCTGGCTCTCGCTCTCGCGCTCTCTCTGGCTCTCGCTCTCTCTGGCTCTCGCTCTCTCTGGCTCGCGCTCTCTCTGGCTCTCGCTCGCGCTCTCTCTGGCTCTCGCTCGCGCTCTCTCTGGCTCTCGCTCGCGCTCTCTCTGGCGCTCGCGCTCTCTCTGGCTCTCGCTCGCGCTCTCTCTGGCGCTCTCTCTGGCGCTCTCTCTGGCTCTCGCTCGCGCTCCCTCTGGCTCTCGCTCGCGCTCCCTCTGGCTCTCGCTCGCGCTCCCTCTGGCTCTCGCTCGCGCTCCCTCTGGCTCTCGCTCGTGCTCCCTCTGGCTCTCGCTCGCGCTCCCTCTGGCTCTCGCTCTCTCTGGCTCTCGCTCTCGCTCTCTCTGGCTCTCGCTCGCGCTCTCTCTGGCTCTCGCGCTCTCTCTGGCTCTCGCTCTCTCTCTGGCGCTCGCTCTCTCTCTCTGGCGCTCGCTCTCTGGCGCTCGCTCGCTCTCTCTCTCTGGCGCTCGCTCGCTCTCGCTCGCTCTCTCTCTCTGGCGCTCGCTCTCTCTCTCTCTGGCGCTCGCTCGCTCTCTCTCTGGCGCTCGCTCGCTCTCTCTCTCTGGCGCTCGCTCGCTCTCTCTCTCTCTCTGGCGCTCGCTCTCTCTCTCTGGCGCTCGCTCTCTCTCTCTCTGGCGCTCGCTCTCTCTCTCTCTGGCGCTCGCTCTCTCTCTGGTGCTCGCTCGCTCTCTCTGGCTCTGTCGCTCGCTCGCGCTCTCTCTGGCTCTCGCTCGCGCTCTCTCTGGCTCTCGCTCGCGCTCCCTCTGGCTCTCGCTCTCTCTGGCTCTCGCTCGCGCTCTCTCTGGCGCTCGCTCTCTCTCTCTGGCACTCGCTCTCTCTCTGGCGCTCGCTCTCTCTCTGGCGCTCGCGCTCTCTCTCTCTGGCGCTCGCTCGCTCTCTGGCGCTCGCTCGCTCTCTCTCTCTCTCTGGCGCTCGCTCGCTCTCTCTCTCTCTCTGGCGCTCGCTCGCTCTCTCTCTCTCTGGCGCTCGCTCGCTCTTTCTCTCTGGCGCTCGCTCGCTCTTTCTCTCTGGCGCTCGCTCTTTCTCTCTGGCGCTCGCTCTTTCTCTCTGGCGCTCGCTCTTTCTCTCTGGCGCTCTCTCTGGCTCTCTCTGGCGCTCTCTCTGGCTCTCTCTGGCGCTCTCTCTGGCTCTCTCTGGCGCTCTCTCTGGCTCTCGCTCGCGCTCTCTCTGGCTCTCGCTCGCGCTCTCTCTGGCTCTCGCTCGCGCTCTCTCTGGCTCTCGCTCGCGCTCTCTCTGGCTCTCGCTCGCGCTCCCTCTGGCTCTCGCTCGCGCTCCCTCTGGCTCTCGCTCTCTCTGGCTCTCGCTCGCGCTCCCTCTGGCTCTCGCTCTCTCTGGCTCTCGCTCGCGCTCTCTCTGGCTCTCGCTCTCTCTCTGGCGCTCGCTCTCTCTCTCTGGCGCTCGCTCTCTGGCGCTCGCTCGCTCTCTCTCTCTGGCGCTCGCTCGCTCTCTCTCTCTGGCGCTCGCTCGCTCTCTCTCTCTGGCGCTCGCTCGCTCTCTCTCTCTGGCGCTCGCTCGCTCTCTCTCTGGCGCTCGCTCTCTCTCTCTCTGGCGCTCGCTCTCTCTCTCTCTGGCGCTCGCTCTCTCTCTGGTGCTCGCTCGCTCTCTCTGGCTCTGGCGCTCGCTCGCGCTCTCTCTGGCTCTCGCTCGCGCTCTCTCTGGCTCTCGCTCGCGCTCCCTCTGGCTCTCGCTCTCTCTGGCTCTCGCTCGCGCTCTCTCTGGCGCTCGCTCTCTCTCTCTGGCACTCGCTCTCTCTCTGGTGCTCGCTCTCTCTCTGGCGCTCGCGCTCTCTCTCTCTGGCGCTCGCTCGCTCTCTCTCTCTCTGGCGCTCGCTCGCTCTCTCTCTCTCTCTGGCGCTCGCTCGCTCTCTCTCTGGCGCTCGCTCGCTCTCTCTCTCTGGCGCTCATTCGCTCTTTCTCTCTGGCGCTCGCTCGCTCTTTCTCTCTGGCGCTCGCTCGCTCTTTCTCTCTGGCGCTCGCTCGCTCTTTCTCTCTGGCGCTCGCTCTTTCTCTCTGGCGCTCGCTCTTTCTCTCTGGCGCTCGCTCTTTCTCTCTGGCGCTCGCTCTTTCTCTCTCTGGCGCTCGCTCTCTCTCTCTCTGGCGCTCGCTCTCTCTCTCTCTGGCGCTCGCTCTCTCTCTCTCTGGCGCTCGCTCTCTCTCTCTCTGGCGCTCGCTCTCTCTCTCTCTGGCGCTCGCTCTCTCTCTCTCTGGCGCTCGCTCTCTCTCTCTCTGGCGCTCGCTCTCTCTCTCTCTGGCGCTCGCTCGCTCTCTCTCTGGCGCTCGCTCGCTCTCTCTGGCTCTGGCGCTCGCTCGCGCTCTCTCTGGCTCTGGCTCGCGCTCTCGCTCGCTCGCGCTCTCTCGCGCTCTCGCTCGCGCTCTCTCTGGCTCTCGCTCGCTCGCGCTCTCTCTGGCTCTCGCTCGCTCGCGCTCTCTCTGGCTCTCGCTCGCGCTCTCTCTGGCTCTGGCTCGCGCTCTCGCTCGCTCGCGCTCGCTCTGGCTCTCGCTCGCGCTCTCTCTGGCTCTCGCCCCGCTCGCGCTCTCTCTGGCTCTCGCTCGCGCTCTCTCTGGCTCTCGCTCGCGCTCTCTCTGGCTCTGGCTCGCGCTCTCTCTGGCTCTGGCTCGCGCTCTCTCTGGCTCTGGCTCGCGCTCTCTCTGGCTCTGGCTCGCGCTCTCTCTGGCTCTGGCTCGCGCTCGCTCTGGCTCTCGCTCGCTCTGGCTCTGGCTCTCGCTCGCTCTGGCTCACGCTCGCTCTGGCTCTCGCTCGCGCTCTCTCTGGCTCTTGCGCTCGCTCGCGCTCTCTCTGGCTCGCGCTCTCTCTGGCTCGCGCTCTCTCTGGCTCGCGCTCTCTCTGGCTCTCGCTCTCTCTGGCTCTCGCTCTCTCTGGCTCTCGCTCTCTCTGGCTCTCGCTCTCTCTGGCTCTCGCTCTCTCTGGCTCTCGCTCTCTCTGGCTCTCGCTCTCTCTGGCTCTCGCTCTCTCTGGCTCTGGCTCTGGCTCTCGCTCGCTCTGGCTCTGGCTCTCGCTCTCTCTGGCTCTGGCTCTGGCTCTCGCTCTCTCTGGCTCTGGCTCTCGCTCTCTCTCGCGCTCGCTCTGGCTCTCGCTCGCGCTCTCTCTGGCTCTCGCTCGCTCGCGCTCTCTCTGGCTCTCGCTCGCTCGCGCTCTCTCTGGCTCTCGCTCGCGCTCTCTCTGGCTCTCGCTCGCGCTCTCTCTGGCTCTCGCTCGCGCTCTCTCTGGCTCTCGCTCGCGCTCTCTCTGGCTCTCGCTCGCGCTCTCTCTGGCTCTGGCTCTCGCTCGCTCTGGCTCTGGCTCTCGCTCGCTCTGGCTCTCGCTCGCTCTGGCTCTGGCTCTGGCTCGCGCTCTCTCTGGCTCTTGCGCTCGCTCGCGCTCTCTGGCTCTCGCTCTCTCTGGCTCTCGCTCTCTCTGGCTCTCGCTCTCGCTCTCTCTGGCTCTGGCTCTGGCTCTCGCTCTGGCTCTCGCTCTCTCTGGCTCTGGCTCTCGCTCTCTCTGGCTCTGGCTCTCGCTCTCTCTGGCTCTGGCTCTCGCTCTCTCTGGCTCTGGCTCGCGTTCTCTCTGGCTCTGGCTCGCGTTCTCTCTGGCTCTGGCTCGCGCTCTCTCTGGCACTCGCTCGCGCTCTCTGGCTCTCTCTGGCTCTCGCTCGCGCTCTCTCTGGCTCTCGCTCGCGCTCTCTCTGGCGCTCGCTCGCGCTCTCTCTGGCTCTGGCTCTCGCTCTCTCTGGCTCTGGCTCGCGCTCTCTCTGGCTCGCGCTCTCTCTGGCTCGCGCTCTCTCTGGCTCGCGCTCTCTCTGGCTCTGGCTCGCGCTCTCTCTGGCTCGCGCTCTCTCTGGCTCGCGCTCTCTCTGGCTCTCGCTCGCTCGCTCTCTCTCTGGCTCTCGCTCGCGCTCTCTCTGGCTCTCGCTCGCGCTGGCTCTCGCTCGATCGCGCTCTCTCTGGCTCTCGCTCGCGCTCTCTCTGGCTCGCGCTCTCTCTGGCTCTCGCTCGCGCTGGCTCGCGCTCGCGCTCTCTCTGGCTCGCGCTCTCTCTGGCTCTCTCTGGCTCGCGCTCTCTCTGGCTCACGCTCTCTCTGGCTCTCTCTGGCTCGCGCTCTCTCTGGCTCTCTCTGGCTCGCGCTCTCTCTGGCTCGCGCTCTCTCTGGCTCTCTCTGGCTCGCGCTCTCGCTCTCTCTGGCTCGCGCTCTCGCTCTCTCTGGCTCGCGCTCTCGCTCTCTCTGGCTCTCGCTCTCTCTGGCTCTCGCTCGCGCTCTCTCTGGCTCGCGCTCTCTCTGGCTCTCGCTCGTGCTCTCTCTGGCTCGCGCTCTCTCTGGCTCTCGCTCGTGCTCTCTCTGGCTCGCGCTCTCTCTGGCTCTCGCTCGCGCACTCTCTGGCTCTCGCTCTCTCTGGCTCGCGCTCGCGCTCTCTCTGGCTCGCGCTCTCTCTGGCTCTCTCTGGCTCTCGCTCGCGCTCTCTCTGGCTCTCGCTCGCGCTCTCTCTGGCTCGCGCTCGCGCGCTCTCTGGCTCTCGCTCGCGTGCTCTCTGGCTCGCGCTCGCGCGCTCTCTGGCTCGCGCTCTCGCTCTCTCTGGCTCTCGCTCTCGCTCTCTCTGGCTCTCGCTCTCTCTGGCTCGCGCTCTCTCTGGCTCTCTCTGGCTCGCGCTCTCTCTGGCTCTCGCTCGCGCTCTCTCTGGCTCTCGCTCGCGCTCTCTCTGGCTCTCGCTCGCGCTCTCTCTGGCTCTCTCTTGCGCTCTCTGGCTCTCTCTTGCGCTCTCTGGCTCTCTCTGACGCTCTCTGGCTCGCGCTCTCGCTCTCTCTGGCTCTCGCTCTCTCTGGCTCTCGCTCTCTCTGGCTCGCGCTCTCTCTGGCTCTCTCTGGCTCTCGCTCTCACTGGCTCTCGCTCTCACTGGCTCTCGCTCGTGCTCTCTCTGGCTCTCTCTTGCGCTCTCTCTGGCTCTCTCTGGCTCTCTCTGACGCTCTCTGGCTCTCTCTGACGCTCTCTGGCTCTCTCTGACGCTCTCTGGCTCTCGCTCGCGCTCTCTGGCTCTCGCTCGCGCTCTCTCTGGCTCTCTCTGGCTCTCGCTCGCGCTCTCTGGCTCTCGCTCGCGCTCTCTGGCTCTCGCTCGCGCTCTCTCTGGCTCTCGCTCGCGCTCTCTCTGGCTCTCGCTCGCGCTCTCTCTGGCTCTCGCTCGCGCTCTCTGGCTCTCGCTCACGCTCTCTCTGGCTCTCGCTCGCGCTCTCTCTGGCTCTGGCTCTCTCTGGCTCTCGCTCGCGCTCTCTCTGGCTCTGGCTCTCGCTCGTGCTCTCTCTGGCTCTCGCTCGCGCTCTCTCTGGCTCTTGCTCGCGCTCTCTCTGGCTCTTGCTCGCGCTCTCTCTGGCTCTTGCTCGCGCTCTCTCTGGCTCTTGCTCGCGCTCTCTCTGGCTCTGGCTCGCGCTCTCTCTGGCTCTGGCTCTGGCTCGCGCTCTCTCTGGCTCTGGCTCTCGCTCGCGCTCTCTCTGGCTCTGGCTCTCGCTCGCGCTCTCTCTGGCTCTGGCTCTCGCTCGCGCTCTCTCTGGCTCTCGCTCGCGCTCTCTCTGGCTCAGAAAAATGTTTTTTTTTTTTTTTGCATGACATGAATAACAGTGGTGTGTACGCGGCATAAGTCTTTTTGCTGCGTTTAGTAAGTGTGGAATCAATTACTTTTTGTATTGTTTTACCGCTCCCTCTCCTCCATGGATGGGACTATCCATGGGGCTTTTATTATTTTTTTTTGTAATTTTCCTTTATCAGGTGTAGGATTTCCTCCCCAGTATTTTTTTATTTTGGGACAATCCCACCAGAGGTGTGCCATCGTTCCTACAGCCTTACAACCTCTCCAGCAGTCCGCCGATTTTACCCAGTTGGAATTTACTAGTTTTATCGGGGGTTGCGTGCCACCCTGTTAAACATTTGTAGTTCATTTCGGCAGTTTTAATATCTACAGCAGAAGTGTGGGTCAATTTCAAGATTTTTCCTATAGTAATTTTATCATAATATTGTTTATAAACATTGATTTACTAAGACTTGGAGAGTGCAAAATCTGGTGCAGCTCTGCATGGGAGCCAATCAGATTCTAACTTCAGGGTCTTCCATGAAGCTTTAACAATAAAACCTGAAAGCTGATTGGTTTCTATGCACAGCTGCACCAGGTTCTGAGTGCTCCAGTTTTAGCAAATCGGCCCCAATGAATCTAAATGTCTATATAACAATGTTAACCAACAAATACACCAAAATCCTCCTGGTGATCACATGATGAAAAATGACGGATTCCACCCCAAAGACGCCGATCAGTGCCTCTCTTCATCCCTGCCAGTGCTCTGACTATATGGCTGATACATTGTATGATACGTTGCACCCTCTGCCGTCTCCTGCCTCCGCTGACCCTCTGTGTCCTCTCTCGCGCTCGCTCTCTCGCGCTCGCTCTCTCGCGCTCGCTCTCTCTGGCTCTGGCGCTCTGGCGCTCTCTCTCTCTCTGGCTCTGGCGCTCTCTCTGGCTCTGGCGCTCTCTCTCTCTCTCTCTCTGGCTCTCGCTCGCTCGCGCTCTCTGGCTCTCGCTGTGGCTCTCGCTCTGGCTCTCGCTGTGGCTCTCGCTCTGGCTCCCGCTCTGGCTCTCGCTCTGGCTCGCTCTGGCTCTCGCTCTGGCTCTCGCTCTGGCTCTCTCTGGCTCTCGCTCTCTGGCTCTCGCTCGCGCTCTCTCTGGCTCTCGCTCGCGCTCTCTGGCTCTCGCTCGCGCTCTCTGGCTCTCGCTCGCGCTCTCTGGCTCTCGCTCGCGCTCTCTGGCGCTCGCACGCGCTCTCTCTGGCTCTCGCTCGCGCTCTCTCTGGCGCTCTGGCTCTGGCGCTCTCTCTCTGGCGCTCTGGCTCTGTCGCTCTGGCTCTGGCGCGCTCTCTCTCTCTCTCTCTGGCTCTGGCGCTCTCTCTCTCTCTGGCTCTGGCGCTCTCTCTCTCTCTCTGGCTCTGGCGCTCTCTCTCTCTCTCTGGCTCTCGCGCGCTCTCTCTGGCTCTCGCGCGCTCTCTCTGGCTCTCGCGCGCTCTCTCTCGCGCGCTCTCTCTCTCTCTCGCGTGCTCTCTCTCTGGCTCTCTGGCTCTCTCTGGCTCTCTCTGGCTCTCTCTCTGGCTCTCTCTGGCTCTCTGGCTCTCTCTCTGGCTCTCTCTCTGGCTCTCTCTCTGGCTCTCGCTCTGGCTTGCGCGCTCTCTCTGGCTTGCGCGCTCTCTCTGGCTTGCGCGCTCTCTCTGGCTTGCGCGCTCTCTGGCTTGCGCGCTCTCTCTGGCTTGCGCGCTCTCTCTGGCTCGCGCGTTCTCTCTGGCTCGCGCGCTCTCTCTGGCTCGCGCGTTCTCTCTGGCTCGCGCTCTCTGGCTCGCGCTCTCTGGCTCGCGCTCTCTGGCTCGCGCTCTCTGGCTCGCGCTCTCTCTCTGGCTCGCGCTCTCTCTCTGGCTCGCGCTCTCTCTCTGGCTCGCGCTCACGCTCTCTCTGGCTCTCGCTCACGCTCTCTCTGGCTCTGGCTCGCTCGCGCTCTCTCTGGCTCTGGCTCTCGCTTGCGCTCTCTCTGGCTCTGGCTCGCTCTCTCTGGCTCGCGCTCTCTCTGGCTCGCGCTCGCGCTCTCTCTGGCTCGCGCTCTCTCTGGCTCGCTCTCGCTCTCGCTCTCTCTGGCTCTCGCTCTCTCTGGCTCTCGCTCTCTCTGGCTCTCGCTCTCTCTGGCTCTCGCTCTCTCTGGCTCTCGCTCTCTCTGGCTCTCGCTCTCTCTGGCTCGCGCTCTCTCTGGCTCTCGCTCGCTCGCGCTCTCTCTGGCTCTCGCTCGCTCGCGCTCTCTCTGGCTCTGGCGCTCGCTCGCGCTCTCTCTGGCTCTCGCTGGCTCACGCTCTCTCTGGCTCTCGCTGGCTCACGCTCTCTCTGGCTCTCGCTGGCTCACGCTCTCTCTGGCTCTCGCTCGCGCTCTCTCTGGCTCTCGCTCGCGCTCTCTCTGGCTCTCGCTCGCGCTCTCTCTGGCTCTCGCTCGCGCTCTCTCTGGCTCTCGCTCGCGCTCTCTCTGGCTCTCGCTCTCTCTGGCTCTGGCTCTCGCTCTCTGGCTCTGGCTCTCTGGCTCTCGCTCTCGCTCTCTCTGGCTCTCGCTCTCTCTGGCTCTCGCTCTCTCTGGCTCTCGCTCTCTCTGGCTCTCGCTCTCTCTGGCTCTCGCTCTCTCTGGCTCGCGCTCTCTCTGGCTCTCGCTCGCTCGCGCTCTCTCTGGCTCTCGCTCGCTCGCGCTCTCTCTGGCTCTGGCGCTCGCTCGCGCTCTCTCTGGCTCTCGCTGGCTCACGCTCTCTCTGGCTCTCGCTGGCTCACGCTCTCTCTGGCTCTCGCTGGCTCACGCTCTCTCTGGCTCTCGCTCGCGCTCTCTCTGGCTCTCGCTCGCGCTCTCTCTGGCTCTCGCTCGCGCTCTCTCTGGCTCTTGCTCTCTCTGGCTCTCGCTCTCGCTCTCTCTGGCTCTTGCTCTCTCTGGCTCTGGCTCTCGCTCTCTGGCTCTGGCTCTCTGGCTCTCGCTCTCGCTCTCTCTGGCTCTCGCTCTCTCTGGCTCTCGCTCTCTCTGGCTCTCGCTCTCTCTGGCTCTGGCTCTCGCTCTCTGGCTCTGGCTCTCTGGCTCTCGCTCGCTCTGGCGCTCGCTCGCGCTCTCTCTGGCTCTGGCTCTCGCTCGCTCACGCTCTCTCTGGCTCTGGCTCTCGCTCGCTCACGCTCTCTCTGGCTCTGGCTCTCGCTCGCTCACGCTCTCTCTGGCTCTGGCTCTCGCTGGCTCTGGCTCTCGCTCGCTCGCGCTCTCTCTGGCTCTGGCTCTCGCGCTCGCCCTGGCTCTCGCTCGCTCACGCTCCCTCTGGCTCTGGCGCTCGCGCTCTCTCTGGCTCTCGCTCGCGCTCTCTCTGGCTCTGGCTCTCGCTCGCGCTCTCTCTGGCTCTCACTCGCTCGCTCTGGCTCGCGCTCTCTCTGGCTCTGGCTCGCGCTCTCTCTGGCTCTGGCTCGCGCTCTCTCTGGCTCTGGCTCGCGCTCGCTCTGGCTCGCGCTCTCTCTGGCTCTGGCTCGCGCTCTCTCTGGCTCTGGCTCTCGCTTGCGATCTCTCTGGCTCTGGCTCTCGCTTGCGCTCTCTCTGGCTCTGGCTCTCGCTCGCTCGCTCTGGCTCTCGCTCGCGCTCTCTCTGGCTCTGGCTTGCGCTCTCTCTGGCTCTGGCTCTCGCTCGCTCGCCCTCTCTCTGGCTCTGGCTCACGCTCTCTCTGGCTCTGGCTCTCGCTTGCGCTCTCTCTGGCTCTGGCTCTCGCTCGCTCGCTCTGGCTCTCGCTCGCGCTCTCTCTGGCTCTGGCTCTCGCTCGCGCTCTCTCTGGCTCTCGCTCGCGCTCTCTCTGGCTCTGGCTCTCGCTCGCGCTCTCTCTGGCTCTCGCTCGCGCTCTCTCTGGCTCTCGCTCGCGCTCTCTCTGGCTCTCGCTCGCGCTCTCTCTGGCTCTCGCTCTCTCTGGCTCTGGCTCTCGCTCTCTGGCTCTGGCTCTCTGGCTCTCGCTCTCGCTCTCTCTGGCTCTCGCTCTCTCTGGCTCTCGCTCTCTCTGGCTCTCGCTCTCTCTGGCTCTCGCTCTCTCTGGCTCTCGCTCTCTCTGGCTCTCGCTCTCTCTGGCTCTCGCTCTCTCTGGCTCGCGCTCTCTCTGGCTCTCGCTCGCTCGCGCTCTCTCTGGCTCTCGCTCGCTCGCGCTCTCTCTGGCTCTGGCGCTCGCTCGCGCTCTCTCTGGCTCTCGCTGGCTCACGCTCTCTCTGGCTCTCGCTGGCTCACGCTCTCTCTGGCTCTCGCTGGCTCACGCTCTCTCTGGCTCTCGCTCGCGCTCTCTCTGGCTCTCGCTCGCGCTCTCTCTGGCTCTCGCTCGCGCTCTCTCTGGCTCTCGCTCTCGCTCTCTCTGGCTCTCGCTCTCTCTGGCTCTGGCTCTCGCTCTCTGGCTCTGGCTCTCTGGCTCTCGCTCTCGCTCTCTCTGGCTCTCGCTCTCTCTGGCTCTCGCTCTCTCTGGCTCTCGCTCTCTCTGGCTCTGGCTCTCGCTCTCTGGCTCTGGCTCTCTGGCTCTCGCTCGCTCTGGCGCTCGCTCGCGCTCTCTCTGGCTCTGGCTCTCGCTCGCTCACGCTCTCTCTGGCTCTGGCTCTCGCTCGCTCACGCTCTCTCTGGCTCTGGCTCTCGCTCGCTCACGCTCTCTCTGGCTCTGGCTCTCGCTGGCTCTGGCTCTCGCTCGCTCGCGCTCTCTCTGGCTCTGGCTCTCGCGCTCGCCCTGGCTCTCGCTCGCTCACGCTCCCTCTGGCTCTGGCGCTCGCGCTCTCTCTGGCTCTCGCTCGCGCTCTCTCTGGCTCTGGCTCTCGCTCGCGCTCTCTCTGGCTCTCACTCGCTCGCTCTGGCTCGCGCTCTCTCTGGCTCTGGCTCGCGCTCTCTCTGGCTCTGGCTCGCGCTCTCTCTGGCTCTGGCTCGCGCTCGCTCTGGCTCGCGCTCTCTCTGGCTCTGGCTCGCGCTCTCTCTGGCTCTGGCTCTCGCTTGCGATCTCTCTGGCTCTGGCTCTCGCTTGCGCTCTCTCTGGCTCTGGCTCTCGCTCGCTCGCTCTGGCTCTCGCTCGCGCTCTCTCTGGCTCTGGCTTGCGCTCTCTCTGGCTCTGGCTCTCGCTCGCTCGCCCTCTCTCTGGCTCTGGCTCACGCTCTCTCTGGCTCTGGCTCTCGCTTGCGCTCTCTCTGGCTCTGGCTCTCGCTCGCTCGCTCTGGCTCTCGCTCGCGCTCTCTCTGGCTCTGGCTCTCGCTCGCGCTCTCTCTGGCTCTCGCTCGCGCTCTCTCTGGCTCTGGCTCTCGCTCGCGCTCTCTCTGGCTCTCGCTCGCGCTCTCTCTGGCTCTCGCTCGCGCTCTCTCTGGCTCTCGCTCGCTCGCGCTCTCTCTGGCTCTCGCTCGCTCACGCTCTCTCTGGCTCTCTCTGGCTCTCGCTCTGGCTCTCTCTGGCGCTCGCTCGCGCTCTCTGGCGCTCGCTCGCGCTCTCTGGCTCTCGCTCTGGCTCTCGCTCTGGCTCTCGCTCTGGCTCTCGCTCTGGCTCTCGCTCTGGCTCTCTCTGGCTCTCGCTCTGGCTCTCTCTGGCTCTCGCTCTGGCTCTCTCTGGCTCTCGCTCTGGCTCTCTCTGGCTCTCTGGCTCTCGCTCTCTGGCTCTCGCTCGCGCTCTCTCTGGCTCTCGCTCGCGCTCTCTCTGGCGCTCGCTCGCGCTCTCTCCGGCTCTCGCTCGCTCGCGCGCTCTCTGGCGCTCGCTCGCGCTCTCTCTGGCTCTCGCTCGCGCTCTCTCTGGCTCTGGCTCGCGCTCTCTCTGGCTCTGGCTCGCGCTCTCTCTCGCTCTGGCTCGCGCTCTCTCTGGCTCTCGCTCGCTCTGGCTCTCGCTCGCGCTCTCTCTGGCTCTGGCTCTCGCTCGCGCTCTCTCTGGCTCTGGCTCTCGCTCGCGCTCTCTCTGGCTCTGGCTCTCGCTCGCGCTCTCTCTGGCTCTGGCTCTCGCTCGCGCTCTCTCTGGCTCTGGCTCTCGCTCGCGCTCTCTCTGGCTCTCGCTCGCGCTCTCTCTGGCTCTCGCTCGCGCTCTCTCTGGCTCTCGCTCGCGCTCTCTCTGGCTCTCGCTCGCTCACGCTCTCTCTGGCTCTCTCTGGCTCTCGCTCTGGCTCTCTCTGGCGCTCGCTCGCGCTCTCTGGCTCTCGCTCGCTCGCGCTCTCTGGCTCTCGCTCGCTCGCGCTCTCTGGCTCTCGCTCTGGCTCTCGCTCTGGCTCTCTCTGGCTCTCGCTCTGGCTCTCTCTGGCTCTCGCTCTGGCTCTCTCTGGCTCTCGCTCTGGCTCTCTCTGGCTCTCTGGCTCTCGCTCTGGCTCTCTCTGGCTCTCTGGCTCTCGCTCTCTGGCTCTCGCTCGCGCTCTCTCTGGCGCTCGCTCGCGCTCTCTCCGGCTCTCGCTCGCTCGCGCGCTCTCTGGCGCTCGCTCGCGCTCTCTCTGGCTCTCGCTCGCGCTCTCTCTGGCTCTGGCTCGCGCTCTCTCTGGCTCTGGCTCGCGCTCTCTCTGGCTCTGGCTCTCGCTCGCTCTGGCTCTCGCTCGCGCTCTCTCTGGCTCTGGCTCTTGCTCGCGCTCTCTCTGGCTCTGGCTCTTGCTCGCGCTCTCTCTGGCTCTGGCTCTCGCTCGCGCTCTCTCTGGCTCTGGCTCTCGCTCGCGCTCTCTCTGGCTCTGGCTCTCGCTCGCGCTCTCTCTGGCTCTCGCTCGCGCTCTCTCTGGCTCTCGCTCGCGCTCTCTCTGGCTCAGAAAAATGTTTTTTTTTTTTTGCATGACATGAATAACAGTGGTGTGTACGCGGCATAAGTCTTTTTGCTGCGTTTAGTAAGTGTGGAATCAATTACTTTTTGTATTGTTTTACCGCTCCCTCTCCTCCATGGATGGGACTATCCATGGGGCTTTTATTATTTTTTTTTTGTAATTTTCCTTTATCAGGTGTAGGATTTCCTCCCCAGTATTTTTTAATTTTGGGACAATCCCACCAGAGGTGTGCCATCGTTCCTACAGCCTTACAACCTCTCCAGCAGTCCGCCGATTTTACCCAGTTGGAATTTACTAGTTTTATCGGGGGTTGCGTGCCACCCTGTTAAACATTTGTAGTTCATTTCGGCAGTTTTAATATCTACAGCAGAAGTGTGGGTCAATTTCAAGATTTTTCCTATAGTAATTTTATCATAATATTGTTTATAAACATTGATTTATTAAGACTTGGAGAGTGCAAAATCTGGTGCAGCTCTGCATGGGAGCCAATCAGATTCTAACTTCAGGGTCTTCCATGAAGCTTTAACAATAAAACCTGAAAGCTGATTGGTTTCTATGCACAGCTGCACCAGGTTCTGAGTGCTCCAGTTTTAGCAAATCGGCCCCAATGAATCTAAATGTCTATATAACAATGTTAACCAACAAATACACCAAAATCCTCCTGGTGATCACATGATGAAAAATGACGGATTCCACCCCAAAGACGCCGATCGGTGCCTCTCTTCATCCCTGCCAGTGCTCTGACTATATGGCTGATACATTGTATGATACGTTGCACCCTCTGCCGTCTCCTGCCTCCGCTGACCCTCTGTGTCCTCTCTCGCGCTCGCTCTCTCGCGCTCGCTCTCTCTGGCTCTGGCGCTCTGGCTCTGGCGCTCTCTCTCTCTCTGGCTCTGGCGCTCTCTCTCTCTCTGGCTCTGGCGCTCTCTCTCTCTCTGGCTCTCGCTCGCTCGCGCTCTCTGGCTCTCGCTGTGGCTCTCGCTCTGGCTCCCGCTCTGGCTCTCGCTCTGGCTCGCTCTGGCTCTCGCTCTGGCTCTCGCTCTGGCTCTCTCTGGCTCTCGCTCTGGCTCTCTCTGGCTCTCGCTCTGGCTCTCTCTGGCTCTCGCTCTCTGGCTCTCGCTCGCGCTCTCTGGCGCTCGCTCGCGCTCTCTCCGGCTCTCGCTCGCGCGCTCTCTGGCGCTCGCTCGCGCTCTCTCTGGCGCTCTGGCTCTGGCGCTCTCTCTCTGGCGCTCTCTCTCTGGCGCTCTGGCTCTGGCGCACTCTCTCTGGCTCTGGCGCTCTCTCTCTCTCTGGCTCTGGCTCTCGCACGCTCTCTCTGGCTCTCGCGCGCTCTCTCTGGCTCTCGCGCGCTCTCTCTCGCGCGCTCTCGCTCTCTCTCGCGCGCTCTCGCTCTCTCTCTCTCTCGCGCGCTCTCTCTCTCTGGCTCTCTGGCTCTCTCTGGCTCTCTCTGGCTCTCTCTGGCTCTCTCTCTGGCTCTCTCTCTCTGGCTCTCTCTGGCTCTCTCTCTCTGGCTCTCTCTCTGGCTCTCTCTGGCTCTCTCTGGCTCTCTCTCTGGCTCTCTCTCTCTGGCTCTCTCTGGCTCTCTCTCTGGCTCTGGCTTGCGCGCTCTCTCTGGCTCTGGCGCTCTCTCTCTCTCTGGCTCTCTCTCTGGCTCTCTCTGGCTCTCTCTCTCTGGCTCTCTCTGGCTCTCTCTGGCTCTCTCTGGCTCTCTCTCTGGCTCTCTCTCTCTGGCTCTCTCTGGCTCTCTCGCTCTCTGGCTCTCTCTCTGGCTCTCTCTGGCTCTCTCTGGCTCTCTCTCTGGCTCTCTCTCTCTGGCTCTCTCTGGCTCTCTCTCTGGCTCTGGCTTGCTCGCTCTCTCTGGCTTGCTCGCTCTCTCTGGCTCGCGCGCTCTCTGGCTCGCGCGCTCTCTCTGGCTCGCGCGCTCTCTCTGGCTCGCGCGCTCTCTCTGGCTCGCGCTCTCTCTCTGGCTCGCGCTCTCTCTCTGGCTCGCGCTCTCTCTCTCTGGCTCGCGCTCTCTCTCTCTCTGGCTCGCGCTCTCTCTCTCTCTGGCTCGCGCTCTCTCTCTCTCTGGCTCGCGCTCTCTCTCTCTCTGGCTCGCGCTCTCTCTCTCTCTGGCTCGCGCTCTCTCTCTGGCTCGCGCTCTCTCTCTCTCTCTCTGGCTCGCGCTCGCTCTCTCTCTGGCTCGCGCTCTCTCTCTGGCTCGCGTTCGCGCTCTCTCTGGCTCGCGCTCGCGCTCTCTCTGGCTCTCGCTCACGCTCTCTCTGGCTCTGGCTCGCTCGCGCTCTCTCTGGCTCTGGCTCTCGCTCGCGCTCTCTCTGGCTCTGGCTCTCGCTCGCGCTCTCTCTGGCTCTGGCTCTCGCTCGCGCTCTCTCTGGCTCTGGCTCTCGCTCGCGCTCTCTCTGGCTCTGGCTCTCGCTCGCGCTCTCTCTGGCTCTGGCTCTCGCTCGCGCTCTCTCTGGCTCTGGCTCGCTCTCTCTGGCTCGCGCTCTCTCTGGCTCGCGCTCGCGCTCTCTCTGGCTCGCGCTCTCTCTGGCTCGCTCTCGCTCTCGCTCTCTCTGGCTCTCGCTCTCTCTCGCTCTCGCTCTCTCTGGCTCTCGCTCTCTCTGGCTCTCGCTCTCTCTGGCTCTCGCTCTCTCTGGCTCTCGCTCGCTCGCGCTCTCTCTGGCTCTGGCGCTCGCTCGCGCTCTCTCTGGCTCTCGCTGGCTCACGCTCTCTCTGGCTCACGCTCTCTCTGGCTCACGCTCTCTCTGGCTCGCGCTCTCTCTGGCTCTCTCTGGCTCTCGCTCGCGCTCTCTCTGGCTCTCGCTCGCGCTCTCTCTGGCTCTCGCTCGCGCTCTCTCTGGCTCGCGCTCTCTCTGGCTCTCGCTCTCTCTGGCTCTCGCTCTCTCTGGCTCTGGCTCTCGCTCTCTGGCTCTGGCTCTCTGGCTCTCGCTCTCGCTCTCTCTGGCTCTCGCTCTCGCTCTCTCTGGCTCTCGCTCTCTCTGGCTCTCGCTCTCTCTGGCTCTCGCTCGCTCACGCTCTCTCTGGCTCTCGCTCGCGCTCTCTCTGGCTCTCGCTCGCGCTCTCTCTGGCTCTCGCTCTCGCACTCTCTGGCTCTGGCTCTCGCTCGCTCACGCTCTCTCTGGCTCTGGCTCTCGCTCGCTCACGCTCTCTCTGGCGCTCGCTCGCGCTCTCTCCGGCTCTCGCTCGCTCGTGCGCTCTCCGGCTCTCGCTCGCTCGCGCGCTCTCTGGCGCTTGCTCGCGCTCTCTCTGGCTCTCGCTCGCGCTCTCTCTGGCTCTGGCTCGCGCTCTCTCTGGCTCTGGCTCGCGCTCTCTCTGGCTCTGGCTCGCGCTCTCTCTGGCTCTGGCTCGCGCTCTCTCTGGCTCTGGCTCGCGCTCTCTCTGGCTCTGGCTCGCGCTCTCTCTGGCTCTGGCTCGCGCTCTCTCTGGCTCTGGCTCGCGCTCTCTCTGGCTCTGGCTCGCGCTCTCTCTGGCTCTGGCTCTCGCTCGCGCTCGCTCTGGCTCTCGCTCGCGCTCGCTCTGGCTCTCGCTCGCGCTCTCTCTGGCTCTGGCTCTCGCTCGCGCTCTCTCTGGCTCGCGCTCGCGCTCTCTCTGGCTCTCGCTCGCGCTCTCTCTGGCTCAGAAAAATGTTTTTTTTTTTTTGCATGACATGAATAACAGTGGTGTGTACGCGGCATAAGTCTTTTTGCTGCGTTTAGTAAGTGTGGAATCAATTACTTTTTGTATTGTTTTACCGCTCCCTCTCCTCCATGGATGGGACTATCCATGGGGCTTTTATTATTTTTTTTTTTGTAATTTTCCTTTATCAGGTGTAGGATTTCCTCCCCAGTATTTTTTAATTTTGGGACAATCCCACCAGAGGTGTGCCATCGTTCCTACAGCCTTACAACCTCTCCAGCAGTCCGCCGATTTTACCCAGTTGGAATTTACTAGTTTTATCGGGGGTTGCGTGCCACCCTGTTAAACATTTGTAGTTCATTTCGGCAGTTTTAATATCTACAGCAGAAGTGTGGGTCAATTTCAAGATTTTTCCTATAGTAATTTTATCATAATATTGTTTATAAACATTGATTTACTAAGACTTGGAGAGTGCAAAATCTGGTGCAGCTCTGCATGGGAGCCAATCAGATTCTAACTTCAGGGTCTTCCATGAAGCTTTAACAATAAAACCTGAAAGCTGATTGGTTTCTATGCACAGCTGCACCAGGTTCTGAGTGCTCCAGTTTTAGCAAATCGGCCCCAATGAATCTAAATGTCTATATAACAATGTTAACCAACAAATACACCAAAATCCTCCTGGTGATCACATGATGAAAAATGACGGATTCCACCCCAAAGACGCCGATCAGTGCCTCTCTTCATCCCTGCCAGTGCTCTGACTATATGGCTGATACATTGTATGATACGTTGCACCCTCTGCCGTCTCCTGCCTCCGCTGACCCTCTGTGTCCTCTCTCGCGCTCGCTCTCTCGCGCTCGCTCTCTCTGGCTCTGGCGCTCTGGCTCTGGCGCTCTCTCTCTCTGGCTCTGGCGCTCTCTCTCTCTCTGGCTCTGGCGCTCTCTCTCTCTCTCTCTCTCTGGCTCTCGCTCGCTCGCGCTCTCTGGCTCTCGCTGTGGCTCTCGCTCTGGCTCCCGCTCTGGCTCTCGCTCTGGCTCGCTCTGGCTCTCTCTGGCTCTCGCTCTGGCTCTCTCTGGCTCTCTGGCTCTCGCTCTCTGGCTCTCGCTCGCGCTCTCTCTGGCTCTCGCTCGCGCTCTCTGGCGCTCGCTCGCGCTCTCTCCGGCTCTCGCTCGCGCGCTCTCTGGCGCTCGCTCGCGCTCTCTCTGGCTCTCGCTCGCGCTCTCTCTGGCGCTCTGGCTCTGGCGCTCTCTCTCTGGCGCTCTGGCTCTGGTGCTCTGGCTCTGGCGCTCTCTCTCTCTCTCTGGCTCTGGCGCTCTCTCTCTCTCTGGCTCTGGCGCTCTCTCTCTCTCTCTGGCTCTGGCGCTCTCTCTCTCTCTGGCTCTGGCGCTCTCTCTCTCTCTGGCTCTCGCGCGCTCTCTGGCTCTCGCGCGCTCTCTGGCTCTCGCGCGCTCTCTGGCTCTCGCGCGCTCTCTGGCTCTCGCGCGCTCTCTGGCTCTCGCGCGCTCTCTCTCTCTCTCTGCGCTCTCTCTCTCTCGCGCTCTCTCTCTCTCTGGCTCTCTCTCTGGCTCTCTCTCTGGCTCTCTCTCTGGCTCTCTCTCTGGCTCTGGCTTGCGCGCTCTCTCTGGCTTGCGCGCTCTCTCTGGCTTGCGCGCTCTCTGGCTTGCGCGCTCTCTGGCTTGCGCGCTCTCTCTGGCTTGCGCGCTCTCTCTGGCTCGCGCGTTCTCTCTGGCTCGCGCTCTCTCTCTGGCTCGCGCGTTCTCTCTGGCTCGCGCGTTCTCTCTGGCTCGCGCGTTCTCTCTGGCTCGCGCTCTCTCTGGCTCGCGCTCTCTCTCTGGCTCGCGCTCTCTCTCTCTGGCTCGCGCTCTCTCTCTGGCTCGCGCTCTCTCTCTGGCTCGCGCTCTCTCTCTCTCTGGCTCGCGCTCGCGCTCTCTCTCTGGCTCGCGCTCTCTCTCTGGCTTGCGTTCGCGCTCTCTCTCTGGCTCGCGTTCGCGCTCTCTCTCTGGCTTGCGCTCGCGCTCTCTCTCTGGCTCGCGCTCGCGCTCTCTCTGGCTCTCGCTCACGCTCTCTCTGGCTCGCTCGCGCTCTCTCTGGCTCTGGCTCTCACTCGCGCTCTCTCTGGCTCTGGCTCTCGCTCGCGCTCTCTCTGGCTCTCGCTCGCGCTCTCTCTGGCTCGCGCTCTCTCTGGCTCTCTCTCGCTCTCTCTGGCTCTCTCTGGCTCTCGCTCTCTCTGGCTCTCGCTCTCTCTGGCTCTCGCTCGCGCTCTCTCTGGCTCTGGCGCTCGCGCTCTCTCTGGCTCTGGCGCTCGCGCTCTCTCTGGCTCTCGCTGGCTCACGCTCTCTCTGGCTCGCGCTCTCTCTGGCTCGCGCTCTCTCTGGCTCGCGCTCTCTCTGGCTCTCGCTCGCGCTCTCGCTCGCGCTCTCTCTGGCTCGCGCTCTCTCTGGCTCTCGCTCGCGCTCTCTCTGGCTCTGGCTCTCGCTCTCTCTGGCTCTCGCTCTCTCTGGCTCTGGCTCTCGCTCTCTGGCTCTGGCTCTCTGGCTCTCGCTCGCGCTCTCTCTGGCTCTCGCTCGCGCTCTCTCTGGCTCTCGCTCGCGCTCTCTCTGGCTCTCGCTCGCGCTCTCTCTGGCTCTCGCTCTCTCTGGCTCTGGCTCTCGCTCTCTGGCTCTGGCTCTCTGGCTCTCGCTCGCTCTGGCGCTCGCTCGCGCTCTCTCTGGCTCTGGCGCTCGCTCGCGCTCTCTCTGACTCTGGCTCTCGCTCGCTCACGCTCTCTCTGGCTCTGGCTCTCGCTGGCTCTGGCTCTCGCTCGCTCGCGCGCTCTCTGGCTCTGGCTCTCGCGCTCGCCCTGGCTCTCGCTCGCTCACGCTCTCTCTGGCTCTGGCGCTCGCGCTCTCTCTGGCTCGCGCTCGCTCGCGCTCTCTCTGGCTCTGGCTCTCACTCGCTCGCGCGCTCTCTCTGGCTCTCACTCGCTCGCGCTCTCTCTGGCTCTGGCTCGCGCTCTCTCTGGCTCTGGCTCGCGCTCTCTCTGGCTCTGGCTCGCGCTCTCTCTGGCTCTGGCTCGCGCTCTCTCTGGCTCTGGCTCGCGCTCTCTCTGGCTCTGGCTCGCGCTCTCTCTGGCTCTGGCTCACGCTCTCTCTGGCTCTGGCTCGCGCTCTCTCTGGCTCTGGCTCTCGCTTGCGCTCTCTCTGGCTCTGGCTCTCGCTCGCTCGCTCTGGCTCTCGCTCGCTCGCGCTCTCTCTGGCTCTGGCTTGCGCTCTCTCTGGCTCTGGCTCTCGCTCGCTCGCGCTCTCTCTGGCTCTCGCTCGCGCTCTCTGGCTCTCGCTCGCGCTCTCTCTGGCTCTCGCTCGCGCTCTCGCTCGCTCACGCTCTCTCTGGCTCTCGCTCGCTCTGGCTCTCTCTGGCTCTCGCTCTGGCTCTCTCTGGCTCTCGCTCTGGCTCTCTCTGGCGCTCGCTCGCGCTCTCTGGCTCTCGCTCGCTCGCGCTCTCTGGCTCTCGCTCTGGCTCTCGCTCTGGCTCTCTCTGGCTCTCGCTCTGGCTCTCTCTGGCTCTCGCTCTGGCTCTCTCTGGCTCTCGCTCTCTGGCTCTCGCTCGCTCGCTCTCTGGCGCTCGCGCTCTCTCCGGCTCTCGCTCGCTCGCTCTCTGGCGCTCTCGCTCGCTCGCTCTCTGGCGCTCGCGCTCTCTCTGGCTCTCGCTCGCGCTCTCTCTGGCTCTGGCTCGCGCTCTCTCTGGCTCTGGCTCGCGCTCTCTCTGGCTCTGGCTCTCGCTCGCGCTCTCTCTGGCTCTCGCTCGCGCTCTCTCTGGCTCTCGCTCGCGCTCTCTCTGGCTCTGGCTCTGGCTCTCGCTCGCGCTCTCTCTGGCTCTGGCTCTCGCTCGCGCTCTCTCTGGCTCTGGCTTTCGCTCGCGCTCTCTCTGGCTCTGGCTCTCGCTCGCGCTCTCTCTGGCTCTGGCTCGCTCGCGCTCTCTCTGGCTCTCGCTCGCGCTCTCTGGCTCTCGCTCGCTCGCGCTCTCTCTGGCTCTGGCTCTCGCTCGCGCTCTCTCTGGCTCGCTCGCGCTCTCTCTGGCTCGCTCGCGCTCTCTCTGGCTCTCGCTCGCGCTCTCTCTGGCTCTCGCTCGCGCTCTCGCTCGCGCTCTCTCTGGCTCGCGCTCTCTCTGGCTCTCGCTCGCGCTCTCTCTGGCTCTGGCTCTCGCTCTCTCTGGCTCTCGCTCTCTCTGGCTCTGGCTCTCGCTCTCTGGCTCTGGCTCTCTGGCTCTCGCTCGCGCTCTCTCTGGCTCTCGCTCGCGCTCTCTCTGGCTCTCGCTCGCGCTCTCTCTGGCTCTCGCTCGCGCTCTCTCTGGCTCTCGCTCTCTCTGGCTCTGGCTCTCGCTCTCTGGCTCTGGCTCTCTGGCTCTCGCTCGCTCTGGCGCTCGCTCGCGCTCTCTCTGGCTCTGGCGCTCGCTCGCGCTCTCTCTGACTCTGGCTCTCGCTCGCTCACGCTCTCTCTGGCTCTGGCTCTCGCTGGCTCTGGCTCTCGCTCGCTCGCGCGCTCTCTGGCTCTGGCTCTCGCGCTCGCCCTGGCTCTCGCTCGCTCACGCTCTCTCTGGCTCTGGCGCTCGCGCTCTCTCTGGCTCGCGCTCGCTCGCGCTCTCTCTGGCTCTGGCTCTCACTCGCTCGCGCGCTCTCTCTGGCTCTCACTCGCTCGCGCTCTCTCTGGCTCTGGCTCGCGCTCTCTCTGGCTCTGGCTCGCGCTCTCTCTGGCTCTGGCTCGCGCTCTCTCTGGCTCTGGCTCGCGCTCTCTCTGGCTCTGGCTCGCGCTCTCTCTGGCTCTGGCTCGCGCTCTCTCTGGCTCTGGCTCACGCTCTCTCTGGCTCTGGCTCGCGCTCTCTCTGGCTCTGGCTCTCGCTTGCGCTCTCTCTGGCTCTGGCTCTCGCTCGCTCGCTCTGGCTCTCGCTCGCTCGCGCTCTCTCTGGCTCTGGCTTGCGCTCTCTCTGGCTCTGGCTCTCGCTCGCTCGCGCTCTCTCTGGCTCTCGCTCGCGCTCTCTGGCTCTCGCTCGCGCTCTCTCTGGCTCTCGCTCGCGCTCTCGCTCGCTCACGCTCTCTCTGGCTCTCGCTCGCTCTGGCTCTCTCTGGCTCTCGCTCTGGCTCTCTCTGGCTCTCGCTCTGGCTCTCTCTGGCGCTCGCTCGCGCTCTCTGGCTCTCGCTCGCTCGCGCTCTCTGGCTCTCGCTCTGGCTCTCGCTCTGGCTCTCTCTGGCTCTCGCTCTGGCTCTCTCTGGCTCTCGCTCTGGCTCTCTCTGGCTCTCGCTCTCTGGCTCTCGCTCGCTCGCTCTCTGGCGCTCGCGCTCTCTCCGGCTCTCGCTCGCTCGCTCTCTGGCGCTCTCGCTCGCTCGCTCTCTGGCGCTCGCGCTCTCTCTGGCTCTCGCTCGCGCTCTCTCTGGCTCTGGCTCGCGCTCTCTCTGGCTCTGGCTCGCGCTCTCTCTGGCTCTGGCTCTCGCTCGCGCTCTCTCTGGCTCTCGCTCGCGCTCTCTCTGGCTCTCGCTCGCGCTCTCTCTGGCTCTGGCTCTGGCTCTCGCTCGCGCTCTCTCTGGCTCTGGCTCTCGCTCGCGCTCTCTCTGGCTCTGGCTTTCGCTCGCGCTCTCTCTGGCTCTGGCTCTCGCTCGCGCTCTCTCTGGCTCTGGCTCGCTCGCGCTCTCTCTGGCTCTCGCTCGCGCTCTCTGGCTCTCGCTCGCATCGCGCTCTCTCTGGCTCTGGCTCTCGCTCGCGCTCTCTCTGGCTCGCTCGCGCTCTCTCTGGCTCGCTCGCGCTCTCTCTGGCTCTCGCTCGCGCTCTCTCTGGCGCTCGCTTGCGCTCTCTCTGGCGCTCGCTTGCGCTCTCTCTGGCGCTCGCTCGCGCTCTCTCTGGCTCTCGCTCGCGCTCTCTCTGGCGCTCACTCGCGCTCTCTCTGGCTCTCGCTCGCGCTCTCTCTGGCTCTGGCTCTCGCTCGCTCGCTCTGGCTCTCACTCGCGCTCTCTCTGGCTCTGGCGCTCGCTCGCGCTCTCGCTCTCTCTGGCTCTCGCTCTCTCTGGCTCTCGCTCTCTCTGGCTCTCGCTCTCTCTGGCTCTCGCTCGCGCTCTCTCTGGCTCTGGCGCTCGCTCGCCGCTCTCTCTGGCTCGCGCTCTCTCTGGCTCGCGCTCTCTCTGGCTCGCGCTCTCTCTGGCTCGCGCTCTCTCTGGCTCTCGCTCTCTCTGGCTCTCGCTCGCACTCCCTCTGGCTCTCGCTCTCTCTGGCTCTCGCTCTCGCGCTCTCTCTGGCCCTCGCTCTCGCGCTCTCTGGCTCTCGCTCTCGCGCTCTCTGGCTCTCGCGCTCTCTCTGGCTCTCGCTCTCTCTGGCTCGCGCTCTCTCTGGCTCTCGCTCGCGCTCTCTCTGGCGCTCGCTCGCGCTCTCTCTGGCTCTCGCTCGCGCTCTCTCTGGCGCTCTCTCTGGCGCTCTCTCTGGCTCTCGCTCGCGCTCTCTCTGGCTCTCGCTCGCGCTCCCTCTGGCTCTCGCTCGCGCTCCCTCTGGCTCTCGCTCGCGCTCCCTCTGGCTCTCGCTCGTGCTCCCTCTGGCTCTCGCTCGCGCTCCCTCTCGCTCTCGCTCTCTCTGGCTCTCGCTCTCGCTCTCTCTGGCTCTCGCTCGCGCTCTCTCTGGCTCTCGCGCTCTCTCTGGCTCTCGCTCTCTCTCTGGCGCTCGCTCTCTCTCTCTGGCGCTCGCTCTCTGGCGCTCGCTCGCTCTCTCTCTCTGGCGCTCGCTCTCGCGCTCTCTCTGGCCCTCGCTCTCGCGCTCTCTGGCTCTCGCTCTCGCGCTCTCTGGCTCTCGCGCTCTCTCTGGCTCTCGCTCTCTCTGGCTCGCGCTCTCTCTGGCTCTCGCTCGCGCTCTCTCTGGCTCTCGCTCGCAGCTCTCTCTGGCGCTCGCTCGCGCTCTCTCTGGCTCTCGCTCGCGCTCTCTCTGGCGCTCTCTCTGGCGCTCTCTCTGGCTCTCGCTCGCGCTCTCTCTGGCTCTCGCTCGCGCTCCCTCTGGCTCTCGCTCGTGCTCCCTCTGGCTCTCGCTCGTGCTCCCTCTGGCTCTCGCTCGCGCTCCCTCTGGCTCTCGCTCTCTCTGGCTCTCGCGCTCTCTCTGGCTCTCGCTCTCTCTCTGGCGCTCGCTCTCTCTCTCTGGCGCTCGCTCTCTGGCGCTCGCTCGCTCTCTCTCTCTGGCGCTCGCTCGCTCTCTCTCTCTGGCGCTCGCTCGCTCTCTCTCTCTGGCGCTCGCTCGCTCTCTCTCTCTGGCGCTCGCTCGCTCTCTCTCTCTGGCGCTCGCTCGCTCTCTCTCTCTGGCGCTCGCTCGCTCTCTCTCTCTGGCGCTCGCTCTCTCTCTCTCTGGCGCTCGCTCTCTCTCTCTCTCTCTGGCGCTCGCTCTCTCTGGCTCTGGCGCTCTCTCGCGCTCTCTCTGGCGCTCTCTCGCGCTCTCTCTGGCTCTCGCTCGCGCTCTCTCTGGCTCTCGCTCGCGCTCCCTCTGGCTCTCGCTCTCTCTGGCTCTCGCTCGCGCTCTCTCTGGCGCTCGCTCTCTCTCTCTGGCACTCGCTCTCTCTCTGGCGCTCGCTCTCTCTCTGGCGCTCGCGCTCTCTCTCTCTGGCGCTCGCTCGCTCTCTGGCGCTCGCTCGCTCTCTCTCTCTCTCTCTGGCGCTCGCTCTCTCTCTCTCTCTCTGGCGCTCGCTCGCTCTCTCTCTGGTGCTCGCTCGCTCTCTCTCTCTGGCGCTCGCTCGCTCTTTCTCTCTGGCGCTCGCTCGCTCTTTCTCTCTGGCGCTCGCTCTTTCTCTCTGGCGCTCGCTCTTTCTCTCTGGCGCTCGCTCTTTCTCTCTGGCGCTCGCTCTTTCTCTCTGGCGCTCGCTCTTTCTCTCTGGCGCTCGCTCTTTCTCTCTGGCGCTCGCTCTCTCTCTCTCTGGCGCTCGCTCTCTCTCTGGCGCTCGCTCGCTCTCTCTGGCTCTGGCGCTCGCTCGCGCTCTCTCTGGCTCTGGCTCGCGCTCTCGCTCGCTCGCGCTCTCTCGCGCTCTCGCTCGCGCTCTCTCTGGCTCTCGCTCGCGCTCTCTCTGGCTCTCGCTCGCTCGCGCTCTCTCTGGCTCTCGCTTGCGCTCTCTCTGGCTCTCGCTCTCTCTGGCTCTCGCTCTCTCTGGCTCGCGCTCTCTCTGGCTCTCGCTCGCGCTCTCTCTGGCTCTCGCTCGCGCTCTCTCTGGCTCTCGCTCGCGCTCTCTCTGGCTCTCGCTCGCGCTCTCTCTGGCTCTCGCTCGCGCTCTCTCTGGCTCTCGCTCGCGCTCGCTCTCGCTCGCGCTCGCTCTGGCTCGCGCTCTCTCTGGCTCTGGCTCTCGCTCGCGCTCTCTCTGGCTCTCGCCCGCTCGCGCTCTCTTTGGCTCTCGCTCGCGCTCTCTCTGGCTCTGGCTCGCGCTCTCTCTGGCTCTGGCTCGCGCTCGCTCTGGCTCTCGCTCGCTCTGGCTCTCGCTCGCTCTGGCTCTGGCTCGCTCTGGCTCTGGCTCTGGCTCTCGCTCTCTCTGGCTCTGGCTCTCGCTCTCTCTGGCTCTGGCTCTGGCTCTCGCTCTCTCTGGCTCTGGCTCTCGCTCTCTCTCGCGCTCGCTCTGGCTCGCGCTCGCTCTGGCTCTGGCTCTCGCTCGCGCTCTCTCTGGCTCTGGCTCTCGCTCGCGCTCTCTCTGGCTCTCGCCCGCTCGCGCTCTCTTTGGCTCTCGCTCGCGCTCTCTCTGGCTCTGGCTCGCGCTCTCTCTGGCTCTGGCTCGCGCTCTCTCTGGCTCTGGCTCGCGCTCGCTCTGGCTCGCGCTCGCTCTGGCTCTCGCTCGCTCTGGCTCTGGCTCGCTCTGGCTCTGGCTCTCGCTCTCTCTGGCTCTGGCTCTCGCTCTCTCTGGCTCTGGCTCTGGCTCTCGCTCTCTCTGGCTCTCGCTCTCTCTCGCGCTCGCTCTGGCTCTCTCTCGCGCTCGCTCTGGCTCTCGCTCGCGCTCTCTCTGGCTCTCGCTCGCGCTCTCTCTGGCTCTCGCTCGCTCGCGCTCTCTCTGGCTCTCGCTCGCTCGCGCTCTCTCTGGCTCTCGCTCGCGCTCTCTCTGGCTCTCGCTCGCGCTCTCTCTGGCTCTCGCTCGCGCTCTCTCTGGCTCTCGCTCGCGCTCTCTCTGGCTCTGGCTCTCGCTCGCTCTGGCTCTGGCTCTCGCTCGCTCTGGCTCTCGCTCGCTCTGGCTCTGGCTCTCGCTCGCGGCTCTCTCTGGCTCTTGCGCTCGCTCGCGCTCTCTCTGGCTCGCGCTCTCTCTGGCTCGCGCTCTCTCTGGCTCTCGCTCTCTCTGGCTCTCACTCTCTCTGGCTCTCGCTCTCTCTGGCTCTCTGGCTCTCTCTGGCTCTCGCTCTCTCTGGCTCTGGCTCTCGCTCTCTCTGGCTCTGGCTCTGGCTCTCGCTCTCTCTGGCTCTGGCTCTCGCTCTCTCTGGCTCTGGCTCTCGCTCTCTCTGGCTCTGGCTCTCGCTCTCTCTGGCTCTGGCTCGCGTTCTCTCTGGCTCGCGTTCTCTCTGGCTCTGGCTCGCGCTCTCTCTGGCACTCGCTCGCGCTCTCTGGCTCTCTCTGGCTCTCGCTCGCGCTCTCTCTGGCTCTCGCTCGCGCTCTCTCTGGCTCTCGCTCGCGCTCTCTCTGGCGCTCGCCTCGCGCTCTCTCTGGCTCTCGCTCTCTCTGGCTCTGGCTCGCGCTCTCTCTGGCTCGCGCTCTCTCTGGCTCGCGCTCTCTCTGGCTCACGCTCTCTCTGGCTCTGGCTCGCGCTCTCTCTGGCTCGCGCTCTCTCTGGCTCGCGCTCTCTCTGGCTCTCGCTCGCTCGCTCTCTCTCTGGCTCTCGCTCGCGCTCTCTCTGGCTCTCGCTCGCGCTGGCTCTCGCTCGATCGCGCTCTCTCTGGCTCTCGCTCGCGCTCTCTCTGGCTCGCGCTCTCTCTGGCTCTCGCTCGCGCTGGCTCGCGCTCGCGCTCTCTCTGGCTCGCGCTCTCTCTGGCTCGCGCTCTCTCTGGCTCTCTCTGGCTCGCGCTCTCTCTGGCTCACGCTCTCTCTGGCTCTCTCTGGCTCGCGCTCTCTCTGGCTCTCTCTGGCTCGCGCTCTCTCTGGCTCTCTCTGGCTCGCGCTCTCGCTCTCTCTGGCTCGCGCTCTCGCTCTCTCTGGCTCGCGCTCTCTCTGGCTCTCGCTCGCGCTCTCTCTGGCTCGCGCTCTCTCTGGCTCTCGCTCGCGCGCTCTCTGGCTCTCGCTCGCGCGCTCTCTGGCTCTCGCTCTCTCTGGCTCGCGCTCGCGCTCTCTCTGGCTCGCGCTCGCGCTCTCTCTGGCTCGCGCTCTCTCTGGCTCTCTCTGGCTCTCGCTCGCGCTCTCTCTGGCTCTCGCTCGCGCTCTCTCTGGCTCTCGCTCGCGCTCTCTCTGGCTCTCGCTCGCGCTCTCTCTGGCTCGCGCTCTCTGGCTCTCGCTCGTGCTCTCTCTGGCTCGCGCTCGCGCGCTCTCTGGCTCTCGCTCGCGTGCTCTCTGGCTCGCGCTCTCGCGCTCTCTGGCTCGCGCTCTCGCTCTCTCTGGCTCTCGCTCTCGCTCTCTCTGGCTCTCGCTCTCTCTGGCTCTCGCTCTCTCTGGCTCGCGCTCTCTCTGGCTCTCTCTGGCTCGCGCTCTCTCTGGCTCTGGCTCTCGCTCTCTCTGGCTCTCTCTTGCGCTCTCTGGCTCTCTCTGACGCTCTCTGGCTCGCGCTCTCGCTCTCTCTGGCTCTCGCTCTCGCTCTCTCTGGCTCTCGCTCTCTCTGGCTCGCGCTCTCTCTGGCTCTCTCTGGCTCGCGCTCTCTCTGGCTCTGGCTCTCGCTCTCTCTGGCTCTCTCTTGCGCTCTCTCTGGCTCTCTCTTGCGCTCTCTCTGGCTCTCTCTGGCTCTCTCTGACGCTCTCTGGCTCTCTCTGACGCTCTCTGGCTCTCGCTCGCGTTCTCTCTGGCTCTCGCTCGCGCTCTCTCTGGCTCTCGCTCGCGCTCTCTCTGGCTCTCGCTCGCGCTCTCTCTGGCTCTCGCTCGCGCTCTCTCTGGCTCTCCCTCGCGCTCTCTCTGGCTCTCCCTCGCGCTCTCTCTGGCTCTGGCTCTCTCTGGCTCTCGCTCGCGCTCTCTCTGGCTCTCGCTCGTGCTCTCTCTGGCTCTCGCTCGTGCTCTCTCTGGCTCTCGCTCGCGCTCTCTCTGGCTCTTGCTCGCGCTCTCTCTGGCTCTTGCTCGCGCTCTCTCTGGCTCTGGCTCGCGCTCTCTCTGGCTCTGGCTCTGGCTCGTGCTCTCTCTGGCTCTGGCTCTCGCTCGCGCTCTCTCTGGCTCTGGCTCTCGCTCGCGCTCTCTCTGGCTCTGGCTCTCGCTCGCGCTCTCTCTGGCTCTGGCTCTCGCTCGCGCTCTCTCTGGCTCTCGCTCGCGCTCTCTCTGGCTCTCGCTCGCGCTCTCTCTGGCTCAGAAAAATGTTTTTTTTTTTTTGCATGACATGAATAACAGTGGTGTGTACGCGGCATAAGTCTTTTTGCTGCGTTTAGTAAGTGTGGAATCAATTACTTTTTGTATTGTTTTACCGCTCCCTCTCCTCCATGGATGGGACTATCCATGGGGCTTTTATTATTTTTTTTTGTAATTTTCCTTTATCAGGTGTAGGATTTCCTCCCCAGTATTTTTTTATTTTGGGACAATCCCACCAGAGGTGTGCCATCGTTCCTACAGCCTTACAACCTCTCCAGCAGTCCGCCGATTTTACCCAGTTGGAATTTACTAGTTTTATCGGGGGTTGCGTGCCACCCTGTTAAACATTTGTAGTTCATTTCGGCAGTTTTAATATCTACAGCAGAAGTGTGGGTCAATTTCAAGATTTTTCCTATAGTAATTTTATCATAATATTGTTTATAAACATTGATTTACTAAGACTTGGAGAGTGCAAAATCTGGTGCAGCTCTGCATGGGAGCCAATCAGATTCTAACTTCAGGGTCTTCCATGAAGCTTTAACAATAAAACCTGAAAGCTGATTGGTTTCTATGCACAGCTGCACCAGGTTCTGAGTGCTCCAGTTTTAGCAAATCGGCCCCAATGAATCTAAATGTCTATATAACAATGTTAACCAACAAATACACCAAAATCCTCCTGGTGATCACATGATGAAAAATGACGGATTCCACCCCAAAGACGCCGATCAGTGCCTCTCTTCATCCCTGCCAGTGCTCTGACTATATGGCTGATACATTGTATGATACGTTGCACCCTCTGCCGTCTCCTGCCTCCGCTGACCCTCTGTGTCCTCTCTCGCGCTCGCTCTCTCGCGCTCTCTCTGGCTCTGGCGCTCTGGCTCTGGCGCTCTCTCTCTCTCTGGCTCTGGCGCTCTCTCTGGCTCTGGCGCTCTCTCTCTCTCTCTGGCTCTCGCTCGCTCGCGCTCTCTGGCTCTCGCTGTGGCTCTCGCTCTGGCTCCCGCTCTGGCTCTCGCTCTGGCTCGCTCTGGCTCTCGCTCTGGCTCTCTCTGGCTCTCGCTCTGGCTCTCTCTGGCTCTCTGGCTCTCGCTCTCTGGCTCTCGCTCGCGCTCTCTCTGGCTCTCGCTCGCGCTCTCTGGCTCTCGCGCGCTCTCTCTCGCGCGCTCTCGCTCTCTCTCTCGCGTGCTCTCGCTCTCTCTCTCGCGTGCTCTCGCTCTCTCTCTCGCGTGCTCTCTCTCTCTCTGGCTCTCTCGCTCTCTGGCTCTCTCTGGCTCTCTCTCTGGCTCTCTCTGGCTCTCTCTCTGGCTCTCTCTCTGGCTCTCTCTCTGGCTCTCGCTCTGGCTTGCGCGCTCTCTCTGGCTTGCGCGCTCTCTCTGGCTTGCGCGCTCTCTCTGGCTTGCGCGCTCTCTGGCTTGCGCGCTCTCTCTGGCTTGCGCGCTCTCTCTGGCTTGCGCGCTCTCTCTGGCTCGCGCGTTCTCTCTGGCTCGCGCGCTCTCTCTGGCTCGCGCGTTCTCTCTGGCTCGCGCTCTCTCTCTGGCTCGCGCTCTCTCTCTGGCTCGCGCTCTCTCTCTGGCTCGCGCTCGCGCTCTCTCTGGCTCGCGCTCGCGCTCTCTCTGGCTCTCGCTCACGCTCTCTCTGGCTCTCGCTCACGCTCTCTCTGGCTCTGGCTCGCTCGCGCTCTCTCTGGCTCTGGCTCTCGCTCGCGCTCTCTCTGGCTCTGGCTCTCGCTTGCGCTCTCTCTGGCTCTGGCTCGCTCTCTCTGGCTCGCGCTCTCTCTGGCTCGCGCTCGCGCTCTCTCTGGCTCGCGCTCTCTCTGGCTCGCTCTCGCTCTCGCTCTCTCTGGCTCTCGCTCTCTCTGGCTCTCGCTCTCTCTGGCTCTCGCTCTCTCTGGCTCTCGCTCGCTCGCGCTCTCTCTGGCTCTCGCTCGCGCTCTCTCTGGCTCTGGCGCTCGCTCGCGCTCTCTCTGGCTCTCGCTGGCTCACGCTCTCTCTGGCTCTCGCTGGCTCACGCTCTCTCTGGCTCTCGCTCGCGCTCTCTCTGGCTCTCGCTCGCGCTCTCTCTGGCTCTCGCTCGCGCTCTCTCTGGCTCTCGCTCGCGCTCTCTCTGGCTCTCGCTCGCGCTCTCTCTGGCTCTCGCTCTCGCTCTCTCTGGCTCTCGCTCTCTCTGGCTCTGGCTCTCGCTCTCTGGCTCTGGCTCTCTGGCTCTCGCTCGCGCTCTCTCTGGCTCTCGCTCTCTCTGGCTCTCGCTCTCGCTCTCTGGCTCTGGCTCTCTGGCTCTCGCTCGCTCTGGCGCTCGCTCGTGCTCTCTCTGGCTCTGGCTCTCGCTCGCTCACGCTCTCTCTGGCTCTGGCTCTCGCTCGCTCACGCTCTCTCTGGCTCTGGCTCTCGCTCGCTCACGCTCTCTCTGGCTCTGGCTCTCGCTGGCTCTGGCTCTCGCTCGCTCGCGCTCTCTCTGGCTCTGGCTCTCGCGCTCGCCCTGGCTCTCGCTCGCTCACGCTCTCTCTGGCTCTGGCGCTCGCGCTCTCTCTGGCTCTCGCTCGCGCTCTCTCTGGCTCTGGCTCTCGCTCGCGCTCTCTCTGGCTCTCACTCGCTCGCGCTCGCTCTGGCTCGCGCTCTCTCTGGCTCTGGCTCGCGCTCTCTCTGGCTCTGGCTCGCGCTCTCTCTGGCTCTGGCTCGCGCTCTCTCTGGCTCTGGCTCGCGCTCTCTCTGGCTCGGGCTCGCGCTCTCTCTGGCTCTGGCTCGCGCTCTCTCTGGCTCTGGCTCGCGCTCTCTCTGGCTCTGGCTCACGCTCTCTCTGGCTCTGGCTCTCGCTTGCGCTCTCTCTGGCTCTGGCTCTCGCTCGCTCGCTCTGGCTCTCGCTCGCGCTCTCTCTGGCTCTGGCTTGCGCTCTCTCTGGCTCTGGCTCTCGCTCGCTCGCCCTCTCTCTGGCTCTGGCTCACGCTCTCTCTGGCTCTGGCTCTCGCTTGCGCTCTCTCTGGCTCTGGCTCTCGCTCGCTCGCTCTGGCTCTCGCTCGCACTCTCTCTGGCTCTGGCTCTCGCTCGCGCTCTCTCTGGCTCTGGCTCTCGCTCGCGCTCTCTCTGGCTCTGGCTCTCGCTCGCGCTCTCTCTGGCTCTGGCTCTCGCTCGCGCTCTCTCTGGCTCTGGCTCTCGCTCGCTCACGCTCTCTCTGGCTCTCTCTGGCTCTCGCTCTGGCTCTCTCTGGCGCTCGCTCGCGCTCTCTGGCTCTCGCTCGCTCGCGCTCTCTGGCTCTCGCTCTGGCTCTCGCTCTGGCTCTCTCTGGCTCTCGCTCTGGCTCTCTCTGGCTCTCGCTCTGGCTCTCTCTGGCTCTCGCTCTGGCTCTCTCTGGCTCTCTGGCTCTCGCTCTCTGGCTCTCGCTCGCGCTCTCTCTGGCGCTCGCTCGCGCTCTCTCCGGCTCTCGCTCGCTCGCGCGCTCTCTGGCGCTCGCTCGCGCTCTCTCTGGCTCTCGCTCGCGCTCTCTCTGGCTCTCGCGCTCTCTCTGGCTCTCGCTCGCTCACGCTCTCTCTGGCTCTCGCTCGCTCTGGCTCTCTCTGGCTCTCGCTCTGGCTCTCTCTGGCGCTCGCTCGCGCTCTCTGGCTCTCGCTCTGGCTCTCGCTCTGGCTCTCGCTCTGGCTCTCGCTCTGGC
The DNA here is from genome assembly GCA_029206835.1 of Rana muscosa. Taxonomy (NCBI): domain Eukaryota; kingdom Metazoa; phylum Chordata; class Amphibia; order Anura; family Ranidae; genus Rana; species Rana muscosa. Next base: position 96,075,159 of record CM055124.1, on the reverse strand, counting down.
TCTCGCTCTGGCTCTCGCTCTGGCTCTCTCTGGCTCTCGCTCTGGCTCTCTCTGGCTCTCGCTCTGGCTCTCTCTGGCTCTCGCTCTGGCTCTCTGGCTCTCGCTCTCTGGCTCTCTGGCTCTCGCTCTCTGGCGCTCGCGCTCTCTCCGGCTCTCGCTCGCTCGCGCGCTCTCTGGCACTCGCGCTCTCTCTGGCTCTCGCTCGCGCTCTCTCTGGCTCGCGCTCTCTCTGGCTCTGGCTCTCGCTCGCGCTCTCTCTCGCTCGCGCTCTCTCTGGCTCTGGCTCTCGCTCGCGCTCTCTCTGGCTCTGGCTCTCGCTCGCGCTCTCTCTGGCTCTGGCTCTCGCTCGCGCTCTCTCTGGCTCTGGCTCTCGCTCGCGCTCTCTCTGGCTCTGGCTCTCGCTCGCGCTCTCTCTGGCTCTGGCTCTCGCTCGCGCTCTCTCTGGCTCTGGCTCGCTCGCGCTCTCTCTGGCTCGCTCGCGCTCTCTCTGGCTCTCGCTCGCTCGCGCTCTCTCTGGCTCTCGCTCGCTCGCGCTCTCTCTGGCTCTGGCTCTCGCTCGCGCTCTCTCTGGCTCGCTCGCGCTCTCTCTGGCTCTCGCTCGCGCTCTCTCTGGCTCTCGCTCGCTCGCGCTCTCTCTGGCGCTCGCTCGCGCTCTCTGGCGCTCGCTTGCGCTCTCTCTGGCTCTCGCTCGCTTGCGCTCTCTCTGGCGCTCGCTCGCGTTCTCTCTGGCTCTCGCTCGCTCGCGCTGGCTCTGGCTCTCGCTCGCTCGCTCTGGCTCTGGCTCTCACTCGCGCTCTCTCTGGCTCCGGCGCTCGCTCGCGCTCTCTCTGGCTCTGGCTCGCGCTCTCTCTGGCTCTCGCTCTCTCTGGCTCTCGCTCTCTCTGGCTCTCGCTCTCTCTGGCTCTCGCTCTCTCTGGCTCTCGCTCTCTCTGGCTCTCGCTCTCTCTGGCTCTCGCTCTCTCTGGCTCGCGCTCTCTCTGGCTCTCGCTCGCGCTCTCTCTGGCTCTCGCTCGCGCTCTCTCTGGCTCTCGCTCGCGCTCTCTCTGGCTCTCGCTCGCGCTCCCTCTGGCTCTCGCTCTCTCTGGCTCTCGCTCTCTCTCTCTCTGGCGCTCGCTCTCTCTCTCTGGCGCTCGCTCTCTCTCTCTGGCGCTCGCTCTCTCTCTGGCGCTCGCTCTCTCTCTGGCGCTCGCTCTCTCTCTCTCTGGCGCTCGCTCGCTCTCTCTGGCGCTCGCTCTCTCTCTCTGGCGCTCGCTCTCTCTCTCTGGCGCTCGCTCTCTGGCGCTCGCTCTCTCTCTCTCTGGCGCTCGCTCTCTCTCTCTCTGGCGCTCGCTCGCTCTCTCTCTCTGGCGCTCGCTCTCTCTCTCTGGCGCTCGCTCTCTCTCTGGCGCTCGCTCGCTCTCTCTGGCTCTGGCGCTCGCTCGCGCTCTCTCTGGCTCTCGCTCGCGCTCTCTCTGGCTCTCGCTCGCGCTCCCTCTGGCTCTCGCTCTCTCTGGCGCTCGCTCTCTCTCTCTGGCGCTCGCTCTCTCTCTGGCGCGCGCTCTCTCTCTGGCGCTCGCGCTCTCTCTCTGGCGCTCGCGCTCTCTCTCTGGCGCTCGCTCGCTCTCTCTCTGGCGCTCGCTCGCTCTCTCTCTGGCGCTCGCTCGCTCTCTGGCGCTCGCTCGCTCTCTCTCTCTCTCTGGCGATCGCTCGCTCTCTCTCTCTGGCGCTCGCTCGCTCTCTCTCTGGCGCTCGCTCACTCTCTCTGTCTGGCGCTCGCTCGCTCTTTCTCTCTGGCGCTCGCTCGCTCTTTCTCTCTGGCGCTCTTTCTCTCTGGCGCTCGCTCTTTCTCTCTGGCGCTCGCTCTTTCTCTCTGGCGCTCGCTCTTTCTCTCTGGCGCTCGCTCTCTCTCTCTCTGGCGCTCGCTCTCTCTCTCTCTGGCGCTCGCTCTCTCTCTCTCTGGCGCTCGCTCTCTCTCTCTCTGGCGCTCGCTCTCTCTCTCTCTGGCGCTCGCTCGCTCTCTCTGGCTCTGGCTCGCGCTCTCGCTCGCTTGCGCTCTCTCGCGCTCTCGCTCGCTTGCGCTCTCTCTGGCTCTGGCTCGCGCTCTCGCTCGCTTGCGCTCTCTCGCGCTCTCGCTCGCTTGCGCTCTCTCTGGCTCTCGCTTGCGCTCTCTCTGGCTCTCGCTTGCGCTCTCTCTGGCTCTCGCTCGCTCTCTCTGGCTCTCGCTCGCTCTCTCTGGCGCTCGCTCGCGCTCTCTCTGGCTCTCGCTCGCTCTCTCTGGCGCTCGCTCGCGCTCTCTCTGGCTCGCGCTCGCTCTGGTTCGCGCTCTCTCTGGCTCTGGCTCTCGCTCGCGCTCTCTCTGGCTCTCGCTCTCGCGCTCTCTCTGGCTCTCGCTCGCGCTCTCTCTGGCTCTCGCTCGCTCGCGCTCTCTCTGGCTCTCGCTCGCGCTCTCTCTGGCTCTCGCTCGCGCTCTCTCTGGCTCTGGCTCGCGCTCTCTCTGGCTCTGGCTCGCGCTCTCTCTGGCTCTGGCTCTCGCTCGCTCTGGCTCTGGCTCTCGCTCGCTCTGGCTCTGGCTCTCGCTCGCTCTGGCTCTCGCTCGCTCTGGCTCTGGCTCTCGCTCGCTCTGGCTCTGGCTCTCGCTCGCTCTGGCTCTCGCTCGCGCTCGCTCTGGCTCTCGCTCGCGCTCTCTCTGGCTCTTGCGCTCGCTCGCGCTCTCTCTGGCTCTTGCGCTCGCTCGCGCTCTCTCTGGCTCGCGCTCTCTGGCTCGCGCTCTCTGGCTCGCGCTCTCTCTGGCTCGCGCTCGCTCTGGCTCTCTCTCGCTCTGGCTCTGGCTCTCTCTCGCTCTGGCTCTGGCTCTCTCTCGCTCTGGCTCTCGCTCTCTCTGGCTCTGGCTCTCGCTCTCTCTGGCTCTCGCTCGCGCTCTCTCTGGCTCTCGCTCGCGCTCTCTCTGGCTCTCGCTCGCGCTCTCTCTGGCTCTCGCTCGCTCGCGCTCTCTCTGGCTCTCGCTCGCTCGCGCTCTCTCTGGCGCTCGCTCGCGCTCTCTCTGGCTCTCGCTCGCGCTCTCTCTGGCTCTCGCTCGCGCTCTCTCTGGCTCTGGCTCTCGCTCGCGCTCGCTCTGGCTCGCGCTCGCGCTCTCTCTGGCTCTTGCGCTCGCTCGCGCTCTCTGGCTCGCGCTCTCTCTGGCTCTCGCTCTCTCTGGCTCTCGCTCTCTCTGGCTCTCGCTCTCTCTGGCTCTCTGGCTCTCTCTGGCTCTCTGGCTCTCGCTCTCTCTGGCTCTGGCTCTCGCTCTCTCTGGCTCTGGCTCTGGCTCTCGCTCTCTCTGGCTCTGGCTCTTGCTCTCGCTCTCTCTGGCTCTGGCTCTCGCTCTCTCTGGCTCTGGCTCTCGCTCTCTCTGGCTCTGGCTCGCGCTCTCTCTGGCTCTGGCTCGCGCTCTCTCTGGCTCTCTCTGGCTCTCGCTCGCGCTCTCTCTGGCTCTCGCTCGCGCTCTCTCTGGCTCTCGCTCGCGCTCTCTCTGGCGCTCGCTCGCGCTCTCTCTGGCTCTGGCTCGCGCTCTCTCTGGCTCGCGCTCTCTCTGGCTCGCGCTCTCTCTGGCTCGCGCTCTCTCTGGCTCTCGCTCGCTCGCGCTCTCTCTGGCTCTCGCTCGATCGCGCTCTCTCTGGCTCTCGCTCGATCGCGCTCTCTCTGGCTCTCGCTCGCGCTCTCTCTGGCTCTCTGGCTCTTGCTCGCGCTCTCTCTGGCTCTTGCTCGCGCTCTCTCTGGCTCTCGCTCGCGCTCTCTCTGGCTCGCGCTCTCTCTGGCTCTCGCTCTCGCTCGCGCTGGCTTGCGCTCGTGCTCTCTCTGGCTCGCGCTCTCTCTGGCTCTCTCTGGCTCGCGCTCTCTCTGGCTCGCGCTCTCGCTCTCTCTGGCTCGCGCTCTCGCTCTCTCTGGCTCTCGCTCGCGCTCTCTCTGGCTCGCGCTCTCTCTGGCTCGCGCTCTCTCTGGCTCGCGCTCTCTCTGGCTCTCGCTCGCGCTCTCTCTGGCTCTCGCTCGCGCGCTCTCTGGCTCTCGCTCGCGCGCTCTCTGGCTCTCGCTCTCTCTGGCTCGCGCTCGCGCTCTCTCTGGCTCTCTCTGGCTCTCGCTCGCGCTCTCTCTGGCTCTCGCTCTCGCTCTCTCTGGCTCTCGCTCGCGCTCTCTTTGGCTCTCGCTCGCGTGCTCTCTGGCTCGCGCTCGCTCGCTCTCTGGCTCGCGCTCTCTGGCTCTCGCTCGCGCGCTCTCTGGCTCGCGCTCTCGCTCTCTCTGGCTCGCGCTCTCGCTCTCTCTGGCTCGCGCTCTCGCTCTCTCTGGCTCTCGCTCTCTCTGGCTCGCGCTCTCTCTGGCTCTCTCTGGCTCGCGCTCTCTCTGGCTCTGGCTCTCGCTCTCTCTGGCTCTGGCTCGCGCTCTCTCTGGCTCTCGCTCGCGCTCTCTCTGGCTCTCGCTCGCGCTCTCTCTGGCTCTCTCTTGCGCTCTCTCTGGCTCGCGCTCTCTGGCTCTCTCTGACGCTCTCTGGCTCTCTCTGACGCTCTCTGGCTCGCGCTCTCGCTCTCTCTGGCTCTCGCTCTCGCTCTCTCTGGCTCTCGCTCTCTCTGGCTCTCGCTCTCTCTGGCTCGCGCTCTCTCTGGCTCTGGCTCTCGCTCTCTCTGGCTCTGGCTCTCGCTCTCTCTGGCTCTGGCTCTCGCTCTCTCTGGCTCTCTCTGGCTCTCTCTGGCTCTCTCTGGCTCTCTCTGGCTCTCTCTGGCTCTCTCTGACGCTCTCTGGCTCTCTCTGACGCTCTCTGGCTCTCGCTCTCTCTGGCTCGCGCTCTCTCTGGCTCTGGCTCTCGCTCTCTCTGGCTCTGGCTCTCGCTCTCTCTGGCTCTCTCTTGCGCTCTCTCTGACTCTCTCTGACGCTCTCTGGCTCTCTCTGACGCTCTCTGGCTCTCTCTGACGCTCTCTGGCTCTCGCTCTCTCTGGCTCGCGCTCTCTCTGGCTCTGGCTCTCGCTCTCTCTGGCTCTGGCTCTCGCTCTCTCTGGCTCTGGCTCTCGCTCTCTCTGGCTCTCTCTTGCGCTCTCTCTGGCTCTCTCTGGCTCTCTCTGACGCTCTCTGGCTCTCTCTGACGCTCTCTGGCTCTCTCTGGCTCTCGCTCGCGCTCTCTGGCTCTCGCTCGCGCTCTCTGGCTCTCGCTCGCGCTCTCTCTGGCTCTCGCTCGCGCTCTCTCTGGCTCTCGCTCGCGCTCTCTCTGGCTCTCGCTCGCGCTCTCTCTGGCTCTCGCTCTCTCTGGCTCTCTCTGGCTCTCGCTCGTGCTCTCTCTGGCTCTGGCTCTCGCTCGTGCTCTCTCTGGCTCTCGCTCGTGCTCTCTCTGGCTCTCGCTCGTGCTCTCTCTGGCTCTCGCTCGTGCTCTCTCTGGCTCTCGCTCGCGCTCTCTCTGGCTCTCGCTCTCTCTGGCTCTGGCTCTCGCTCGCGCTCTCTCTGGCTCGCGCTCTCTCTGGCTCTCTCTGGCTCGCGCTCTCTCTGGCTCTCTCTGGCTCGTGCTCTCTCTGGCTCTCTCTGGCTCGTGCTCTCTCTGGCTCTCTCTGGCTCGTGCTCTCTCTGGCTCTCGCTCGCGCTCTCTCTGGCTCTCGCTCGCGCTCTCTCTGGCTCTCGCTCGCGCTCTCTCTGGCTCTCGCTCGCGCTCTCTCTGGCGCTCGCTCGCGCTCTCTGGCTCTCGGTCACGCTCTCTGGCTCTCGCTCGCACTCTCGCTCTCTCTGGCTCTCTCTCGCTCTCTCTGGCTCTCTCTGGCTCTCTCTGGCTCTCTCTCTGGCTCTCTCTCTGGCTCTCTCTCTGGCTCTCGCTCTCTCTGGCTCTCGCTCTCTCTGGCTCTCGCTCTCTCTGGCTCTCGCTCTCTCTGGTGCTCTCGCTCTCTCTGGTGCTCGCGCTCTCTCTGGTGCTCGCGCTCTCTCTGGCTCTCGCTCGCGCTCTCTCTGGCTCTCGCTCGCACTCTCTCTGGCTCTCGCTCTCTCTGGCTCTCTTTGGCTCTCGCTCTCTCCGGCTCTCTCTGGCTCTCGCGCGCTCTCTCTGGCTCTCGCTCGCTCTCTCTCTGGCTCTCGCTCGCTCTCTCTCTGGCTCTCGCTCGCTCTCTCTCTGGCTCTCGCTCGCTCTCTCTCTGGCTCTCGCTCGCTCTCTCTCTGGCTCTCGCTCGCTCTCTCTCTGGCTCTCGCTCGCTCTCTCTCTGGCTCTCGCTCGCTCTCTCTCTGGCTCTCGCTCGCTCTCTCTCTGGCGCTTGCTCGCTCTCTCTGGCGCTCGCTCTCTCTCTGGCGCTCGCTCTCTCTCTCTGGCGCTCGCTCTCTCTCTCTGGCGCTCGCTCTCTCTCTCTGGCGCTCGCTCTCTCTCTCTGGCTCTCGCTCGCGCTCTCTCTGGCTCGCGCTCACGCTCTCTCTGGCTCGCGCTCTCTCTGGCTCTCGCTCGCGCTCTCTCTGGCTTGCGCTCTCTCTGGCTCTCTCTGGCTCGCGCTCTCTCTGGCTCGCGCTCTCTCTGGCTCGCGCTCTCTCTGGCTCGCGCTCTCTCTGGCTCGTGCTCTCTCTGGCTCTGGCTCTCTCTGGCTCTCTCTCGCTCTCTCTGGCTCGCGCTCTCTCTGGCTCGCGCTCTCTCTGGCTCTCGCTCTCGCTCGCTCTGGCTCTCGCTCTCTCTGGCTTTCTCTGGCGCTCGCGCTCTCTCTGGCTCACGCTTTCTCTGGCGCTCGCTCGCGCTCTCTCTGGCTCACGCTTTCTCTGGCGCTCGCTCGCGCTCTCTCTGGCTCTCACGCTCTCTCTGGCTCTCGCGCTCTCTCTGGCTCTCGCGCTCTCTCTGGCGCTCGCTCTCTCCCTCTCTCTGGCGCTCGCTCTCCCTCTCTCTCTGGCGCTCGCTCTCCCTCTCTCTCTGGCGCTCGCTCTCCCTCTCTCTCTGGCGCTCGCTCGCTCTCTCTGGCGCTCGCGCGCTCTCTCTCTCTGGCGCTCGCGCGCTCTCTCTCTCTGGCGCTCGCGCTCTCTCTGGCGCTCGCGCTCTCTCTCTCTGGCGTTTGCTCGCTCTCTCTGGCGCTCGCTCTCACTGGCGCTCGCTCTCACTGGCGCTCGCTCTCTCTGGCGCTCGCTCTCTCTCTCTCTGGCGCTCGCTCTCTCTCTCTCTCTCTCTCTGGCGCTCGCGCTCTCTCTCTCTCTGGCGCTCGCGCTCTCTCTCTGGCGCTCGCTCTCTCTCTCTCTCTCTGGCGCTCGCTCTCTCTCTCTCTCTGGCGCTCGCTCTCTCTCTCTGGCGCTCGCTCGCTCTCTCTCTGGCGCTCGCTCTCTCTCTCTCTGGCGCTCGCTCGCTCTCTCTCTGGCGCTCGCTCGCTCTCTCTCTGGCGCTCGCTCTCTCTCTCTCTCTGGCGCTCGCTCTCTCTGGCGCTCGCTCGCTCTCTCTGGCGCTCGCTCGCTCTCTCTGGCGCTCGCTCGCTCTCTCTGGCACTCGCTCGCTCTCTCTGGCGCTCGCTCTCTCTCTGGCGCTCTCTCTCTCTCTCTGGTGCTCTCTCTCTCTGGCGCTCGCTCTCTCTCTCTGGCGCTCTCTCTGGCGCTCGCTCTCTCTCTCTCTCTGGCGCTCGCTCTCTCTCTGGCGCTCGCTCTCTCTCTGGCGCTCGCTCGCTCTCTCTCTGGCGCTCGCTCGCTCTCTCTCTGGCGCTCGCTCGCTCTCGCTCTCTCTGGTGCGCTCGCTCTCGCTCTCTCTGGCGCGCTCGCTCTGGCGCGCTCGCTCGCTCTGGCGCGCTCGCTCTCTCTGGCGCGCTCGCGCTCTCTCTCTCTCTGGCGCTCGCGCGCTCTCTCTGGCGCTCGCGCTCTCTCTCTCTCTCTCTCTCTGGCGCTCGCTCTGGTGCTCTCTCTCTCTCTGGCGCTCGCTCTCTCTTTTTATCTGTGTGTCTCTATCTCTCTGCCTGTTGCTGCTGTGCAGAGCACGCCGTCCGGCACAGGAAGCGTTAAGCCCCCCCCAGGAGGGATCGTTATTGACATCGACTGCCACTCTCAGCTCCTGAAATCAAGAAGAGAGAGCAGAAAGCTGGTCCTGTCACCTCTGCCGGGTTAGCCCCCCCTTATCAAAATTTTTGAAAAAATCTTATGCAGTTTGTTAGATCTTTGTTAGATCAACCGTTGTTTGCGTTGGATCTCACACAGAAGAAGCAATATTAACAGTTATTTGCTGGGGGGGCTAACCCGTCATCAGCCCCCCCCTTATCAAAAAATTAACCAAACAGTTAGCTATTTTGGAAGCTATTTGTTAGATCCGGTAAGATCAAGTGGTTTTAACGTTAGATCTCACATAATTTCAGAGATATTCCACATAAAAATACTGATATTAGGTGGTACATAAGGGGGGGGGCCAACCCGTCCTTATCAAATTACACAGTACACACCTGACAGTGACACAAGGCCTGTCTGGTGCCCCAGCCACCTTCCAAAGGCTAATGGAGAAGACCGTGGATGACATGAAACTGATCGAGGTGTTGGTGCACTTAGACGACATCATCGTTTTTGGCAAGACCCTGGAAGAGCACGAAGAGCATCTGGAGAAGGTCCTGAAGAGACTGCATGATGAGGAGGTTGAAGCTGTCTCTGGAAAAGTGCCAGTTTTACCAACCCTCAGTCAACTACCTTGGCCATATTGTGCCTGCCGACAAAGTGGCCACCGACCCCCAGAAGCTGGAAGCTGTCACCTCCTGGCTGAGGCCTACCAACGTGACTGAGCTTAGGTCATTTCTGGGATTCTGCTCTTATTACAGAAGATTTGTCAAGGGATTCGCTAAGACGCTGACCCTGATCTGGCGAAGCCTGTCAGACCAGCTGGAGGGCCCAGAAAACCCAGAGAGTCCATTCAGGAACAATGGACTCCGAAGTGTGAAGAGGTTTTAGGCTTCACTTCAGCTGCCTAACAACCGCTCCTGTTCTGGCCTATGCAGATCCAACCAAGCCATATGAGTGACATGTTGACGCCAGTCGAGATGGGTTAGGTGGGGTGCTATATCAAGAGCATGAGGGTCATCTACGGCCTGTTGCCTACATGAGTCGGAACTTGGCCCCCCGCCGAGAAGAACTACCCCATGCACAAACTTGAGTTCCTGGCCTTGAAGTGGGTGGTGGTGGATAAGCTGAGGGATTATCTATATGGAGCGGAGTTCGTGATCAAGACTGACAACAATCCTCTCACCTACATCCTCACTACCACCAAGTTGGATGCCACGGGTCACAGATGATTGGCTACTCTATCAGGGTTTATTTTCAGCCTGAAACAAGATGCGGATGCTTTGTCAAGAAGGCCCCATTGTTCCAGAGACCCCCCAGCTGACACCTGAAGGGGTACGAACCTTATGTCCAGGAGCAGAACATCAAGCTGGAGAAGGATCCAGGGCCGAAGACATTGGAGTGTCAGCCACTGGTGTCCCCAGATGTTATTGCAATGTCACCCAAGTCGGGGATAAAGGTCTGCCCGAAGCTGTCAAAGAATGACCTGCAGAGGGACCAGTTGGAGGACCCTCCCTGTAGCTTGGCATTGAAGGCCTTGGAGAGCCAACGCCCTGACTTGCTCCTCACTGACTCCCCAAAGGAACCCCGTCTGCTGCACAGAGAGTGGGATCAGTTTCAGGTGCACCAAGGGTTGGTCTACCGAAGGGGCCCCTCTGACGATTTTGAAAAAAAATTGCAGCTATTCCTACCTGAAAAACATAGGGAGACAGTATTAACTGCCCTACATGACAACCATGGCCACCTAGGGCCAAAAAGGACTTTTGACCTGGTGAGGGACAGGTTCTACTGGCCCTGCATGCAGGCTGAAGTTGAGGACTATTGCCACTCCTGCATCAGATGTATCCAAAAGAAGACTTTGCCTCACGAGCTGCCCCAATGGACCATCTTCGTAGTCAGGGACCCATGGAGCTGGTGTGCATTGACATTCTGTGCTTGGAGCCTGATTTTAGCGGGCAGGAAAATATCCTGGTAGTGACTGACCATTTCACTCGGTATGCCCAGGCGTTTTCCACGAGGGACCAACAAGCATCCACGGTGGCCAAGATCTTTGTGGAGACAATCTTTGTGCACTATGGTCTGTCCCAACGCATCCACTCTGATTAGGGGAAAGATTTTGAGAGTAGTCTCATCAAGAGACTTTTAGATCTGTTGGGCATCAGGAAGTCTAAAACCACCCCGTATCATCCTCAAGGAGATCCTCAACCAGAGAGATTCAATCAAACCCTCCTGGATATGCTCGGAACTCTAAATTCAGAACAAAAACAGCACTGGAGCAAGCATAATAGTGGCTATTGTGCATGCTTATAACAGCACCGCCAATGATGCCACAGGTTACGCTCCCTATAGTTTGATGTTCGGACGGTAGGCCCGGCTGCCAGTTGACTTGGCCTTCGGCACATCCCTCGACCATACCTCAGCAACTTCCCGCTGGAAGTCGCAGCCCTATGTCATTTGCAAGCATCTGCCTGGACTCCCAGTATATCAAATCCGGCCAGAGGGAAGCACAGGACTTGGCATCGCAATCATCTGTTGCCTCTGTCAGAAGCAGTTCATGTGCCACCACAGCCAGATTTACAGTCCACACCCACGGCCTCTCAAAGTTCCCAGCCAGTGACTAGATCTCACTCTCAGTCTGTACCCCTTGCTGAAGATGAAAACCGCGAGGCAGGACAACCTCCCCTCCTATGCTAATTGGTTGGATATTCCTCTGCCATGGTTTTATGCAGATGCAAATTGTATGGTTTCCTGTGCACACTAACCTGTTTTTTTTTTACGTGTGTATATCAAAAGCATGTAACAGGTCATAGACTCTTTACCACCTTTGGCGGACCTAAGGTTTTTTGGTGGGGGGAGTGTGTAGCGGGGGCTGCTCTGTCACCCATGGTCCCACACCTCCCTCCATTCCTGCCAGGAACCGTCGGACTGAATAGACACTGACACAGGCACTTACTGAGGGAGAGCACGCCTGTCAGTACCTGTGGGGGATTTCTCCCCCTGACTCTCCTCTTCCTTGAGTGACGAGCAGCGGTCACACATGGGCATCAGTCGGCTCTGCTCTCTTCTCTGTGTTCCTATTGGCAGGGAGAGGAAGTCAATCAAGCAGCAGCAGAGGACCACAGGACATAAAGGCTCATCACAAAATGGCACCGTTGATTTTTACTGGGGATGGAGCTGCTACTTCTGCTTTGAAAGAAGGGGGCTAGCTAAAGACTTAAGCTTGTTGGTCTGAGAAGGGATCACCATGAGGCTGGGAGGTGAACGGAGGTGTGAGAAGAGACTACAGGCATCCGCTGAAGAACCATCCAGAGACCATCCAGAGACGGTTGAAGATGGATGTACCTTCTGTAAAACCTAATATCCCTATTTTTATGTGAAATATCTCTGAAATTATGTGAAATCTAACGTTAAAACCACTTGATCTTACCGGATCTAACGAATATCTATTAGCCTGTGTAGCGCCCTGCTCCTATTGGGTAGGTGCTAGTGTAAATTTAGTTATCTGAGCTGTCGTTTAGCTCAGAACAATTGTACCAAATTATGGTCTCTGTTCCAGTTTAGCTGGGCTGCACATTTTCCATCTGACTGTAGGTGTCGTTGTCGCCACAGGTCAAGGTTGGAAATGCAGTAGGCTGGATGCATTGGGTATTCCTTTCCCGGAGACAGCGCAGTGGGAGTGGTGACCCCGCTGTGCATTCTGGGAGAGGGTACTTAAGGAGCAGACTCCATTTTCCGGGGTCTTCCGATCCTGACCTGACGGCCCTCCTGGCCTCAGGGATGTGTTAGTAGTTTTCTGCCTCGGGGCCTGTAGGCCCGAGGCTCTGTTGCTGAGAGTAGGCCCAGGAGTTTCTGGGGGCCTACTGATCTGGGGATGGTCCCGTGTCGCCTTGCCTGAGGGAAGGGACCGAACAATTGAGGGCTCAATTGGAGGACGCATCCGGATAAAAATTTGCCTCGCAGTGCTGCCGGCTGGCTGAAAGATCCTGGCACTGTGTGTTATGTTTTCAGAACTTTATCAAATTAGTGATTACCCAAGTCTGTGGCAGAGACTATTTGTATTCTTCAAGTCTGTGGCAGAAACTATTTGTATTCTTCAAGTCTGTGGCAGAGACTTTTGGCCGAGCACCGCACCGGCTGCTAGGTCAGTGAGAGAGGCCTATCCGGTGGTGGCTATATCCAGTGTGGAGACTGTTTGTCCTCTGGATTAAGAAGTACCCGTGATCCGCAAGCAAGGTACCTGAATCCCCCCTAACCCTCCATCCCTCTGTTAATAAAACCCTTGAGAATAAGAGACTAAGTGTTTGGTGCAGACATTTGTGAGAAATTCTTCAAGGAAGACCCCCTAGGACGGACGTGGTGAACAGTAAGGTAATGGCAGACCCAAATCTTAAACCAGTGCCCCCTGCGGGGGTATTGCTACACCTGATATAGACACTAGTATGGATATCCGTGCATCGATACCAAATATCCATAATATCCCTGTAATTATGTATAATCAACCATTAAAACCACTTGATCTTACCGGATCTAACGAATATCTATTAGCCTGAAGGATTTTTGGACAGTAAATTGCATGTGGGGGGCCAACCCATCCTTATGTACCACCTAATATCAGTATTTGTATGTGGAATATCTCTGAAATGATGTGAGATCTAACGTTAAAACCACTTGATCTTACCGGATCTAACGAATATCTATTAGCCTGAATCATTTTTGGCCAGAAAATTTGATAAGGGGGGGCCAGCCCCCCCTCATTAATCACTTAATAAGTCTCTAATTATGTGAGATCTAACGTTAAAACCACTTGATCTTACCGGATCTAACAAATAGCTTCCAAAATAGCTAACTGTTTGGTAAATTTTTTGATAAGGGGGGGCTGATGACGGGTTAGCCCCCCAGCAAATAACTGTTAATATTGCTTCTTCTGTGTGAGATCTAATGCAAACAACGGTTGATCTAACCTGATCTAACAAAGATCTAACAAACTGCATAAGATTTTTTCCAAAAAAATTCTCTCTCTCTCTGGCGCTCTCGCTCTCTCTCTGGCGCTCTCGCTCTCTCTCTGGCGCTCTCGCTCTCTGGCGCTCTCGCTCTCTCTCTCTGGCGCTCTCTCTCTCTCTCTCTGGCGCGCTCTCTCTCTCTCTGGCGCTCTCTCTCTCTCTCTGGCGCTCTCTCTCTCTCTCTGGTGCTCTCTCTCTCTCTCTCTCTCTCTCGCTCTGGCTCTCTCTCGCTCTGGCTCTCTCTCTGGCTCTCTCGCTCTCTCTCTGGCGCTCCATCTCTCTCTCTGGCGCTCCATCTCTCTCTCTGGCGCTCCATCTCTCTCTCTGGCGCTCGCGCTCTCTCTCTCTCTCGCTCTCTCTCTCTCTGGTGCTCGCGCTCTCTCGCTCTTTTTATCTGTGTGTCTCTATCTCTCTGCCTGTTGCTGCTGTGCAGAGCACGCCGTCCGGCACAGGTAGCGTTAAGCCCCCCCAGGAGGGATCGTTATTGACATCGACTGCCACTCTCAGCTCCTGAAATCAAGAAGAGAGAGCAGAAAGCTGGTCCTGTCCCCACTTGGAGGAGAGCCCCCCCCCCCCGAGACGAGCGAGGACAGAAAGGGGCGGAATCATCAGCGCTGCCTGAGAGTCTCCATGCAACAGCGTTACCCAACGTGACGATTCCTCTGCCGTTCCCTGATCGTTATTCCCCGTGCAAACCGAACCCACTCCAACGCACGCATTTGTCGCCTGTGCCATGTCCGCTGGCCTTCTGAATGCCAATCACAAGCCTCTGCCAAGAGCCAGCCCGGTGCCAATCAGCTTTTGGGGGTCAGGGAAAGACGGAGAGCTCAAGTCCTGGGGAGCCCGTTAGGACCAGAGAAGGCCGAGACCCCCAGCATTGTGGATCCAGAAGAGACTCCTTTTAGTTTGGGGGTGTCGGAAGAAGCAGCTTCTTCACATTTTTGGGGTGCCAACATCTCCAGTTAGGGTGAGCCTGCCAAACTTGGAGAAGCCCCCCAGTCCTGCGGAAGACTTGGAGGTCCCTAGCTTTGTGAAACCAGAGAAGCTGCTAAGACCTCAATTTTGTGGAATCTCAGGAGAAGCATCCGCTGCAGGTTTTGGGGTGCCTGAGTTGTGGGGTGCCATGTAAGACCAGAGACACCATTAACTCTGTAGAGGATTTGGAGGTCCCCCCCCCAAGCTTTGTGGAACCAGAGGCTGCTGATGCCTCAATTTTCTGGGTGTCAGAAGAAGTGCCTGCTGTAGTCTTTGGGGTGCCAACAGCTGGAGTTTTGGGGCATCTAGCTGGATTTTTGGGCTTTCCCAACAACTTGTTGGCCATGAGGTGAGACTAAGAGCTGGAGTTGGGGGTGCCAACTAAGCTGCTCATAACCAAAGCTGAGGGACACAAAGGAGGCTGAGAAGACCTGAGGTCGGTCGGCAGACAAGGCAGCCAGAAGGTCAAGTCTGGGGTGAAGGTCTGGAGGCCAGGAGAAGATCTCTGGACCTCCCAGGTGAGCCCTTTATGCCATAAGAATGCCGGGGTTCAGGTGCCCGGGAGGACATTGGTCTGGGCAGCGCTGACCCTGGAGGACCATCATCTCCAAGGCTTTTCATGGCACAGGCCTCTCTACTCATCAGCATGGGCTCCTGCATCTCCAAAGGTAAGTTGGTGCTTTTTTGTTTTCCTTGTTGCAGAATTAACCCTTTCCGTGCCGCACCCCCGCATAGCCAGCCACCATCTCTTCATAAAAGTTGCCACGTTACCCCGTAACGATTACGCAGAGGGCAGAATGTATATTGAGACGCCTTGTTGGGTTATTTAAAAATCTGACTTCTACACCAAACATTTCACTGTGGAAAAAAAATACGAGATTAACCGATGATGGTGAGATATGTCAAGTAGTCTAGAGGTTGAAGAGGACCCGTCATTCTGTGGGGTCTGACCATTCCACCGGTTCTAGGAAAGGCTGAGGTCAGGCGCTCCGTGGTGTCTGTCAATGTATGGCGATTTTATATTTCTTTATTTCAGGATCGCGGTGATGTCGTCATCAGCGATGTCATATCTTGTCAGCAGCTTTTATAAAATCTGACAAATAAGAAGCGCGATAATCTGCAGCGACCCCCTCCCCCCGGGCCGTTGCACTTCACGCACTCGCTATGCTCTGCCCAGGGATGGAGCAGAAGGTCGTACCCTAGACCCCAGAGGTCGTACCGTCACCGCCTCCTATGGTGGCACTTCTGTGGAGGTCACCTTCTGACGAAGCCTCAGGCAATCATCTGCCTGAGCGCTCTTCTTCTTCCCAGTGGGTTATGCAGAGATTTTCCAGCCCGCTGGATAGTTTCCACGACTCCAACATTTTCCACCTCATGGGTCGTTAAATCAAATTTTAACAAATGCTCATTGGATGCCGACGCCTTTCACAGCTCTGCGGCTGCTGGGCCTCCTCTTGTAAGGAGAAGATAAACAAATACAGCTTCATGTGACCGGGACCCAAGCTCTGGCTGAAGTGTCTCCACACTCAGATAATAAGATTAACACATTCCAGTTGGCTACTCGGTATCCTCCAATAAAATGCAAATTTCTATTAGCTACATGGGAAAACACAACTGTGACAGGCTAACGCGTTTCAGCTGTGGCTGCCTTCCTCATGGCTATGCCGAAACGTGTTAGACTGTCACATTTGTGTTTTCTGATGTAGCTAATAAAGATTTGCATGTCTAATATTCTGAGGAGGATTGTGGGTAAAGAAATGCTTTTCTGGAAGTTCTTCCCTTCGATCTGCAGGTGAATGAAACAGAGTAGATGTAAATGTAACATTGATCAGATGGGAGAGAGCGATATAAATGAATCAATGTTTATAAACAACGTTGCTTTGAGAGAGAGAGAGAGCGAGAGACTTTGTTTATAAACACTGACTAGATGGGAGAAAGAGATACAAAATACATAGTTAATCGGGTTGAAAAAAGACACAAGTCCATCTAGTTCAAGCAAAGAAAAAAAAAAAAACATACAATCTTTCACCCACAAAATAACATTGTTTATAAACATTGATTACATGAGAGATACAATGTTATTTTGTGGGTGAAAGATTGTGTAGATGGTTTTTGTATGTGTGTTTTTTTCTTTGCTTGAACTAGATGGACTTGTGTCTTTTTTCAACCCGATTAACTATGTATTTTGTATCTTTCTCCCATCTAATCAATGTTTATAAACAAAGTTGCCTTGTTTTTCTCGCTAGCTCCTGCCTGAACAATGTTTATAAACAATGTTACTTTATATCACTCTCTCCCATCTGATCAATGTTTATAAACAATGTTACTTTGATCAGACGGGAGATAGTTACAAAGTAACATTGTTTATAAACATTGTTCAGACAGGAGATTGAGAGAAACAAAGGTAACTTTGTTTATCAACATTGATTAGATGGAAGATAGAGAGATACAAAGTACATAGTTAATCGGGTTGAAAAAAGACACAAGTCCATCTAGTTCAAGCAAAGAAAAAAATCATACAATCCCATCTACACAATCTTTCACCCACAAAATAACATTGTTTATAAACCTTGATCAGACGGGATATAAACAGATACTATGTTTTTATAAACAATGTTGCTTTGTATCTCATCTAATCAATGTTTATAAACAATGTTATTTTGTGAAAGATTGTGTAGATGGGATTGTATGATTATTTTTTTGCTTGAACTAGATGGACTTTTTCAACCCAATTTACTATGTACTTCTAAACATTGATTAGATGGGAGATAGAGAGATACAAACAAAGTCACCTTGTTTCTCGCTAGCTCCTGTCTGAACAATGTTTATAAACAATGTTGCTTAGAGAGATACAATCTCCCGTCTGATCAATGTTTATAAACAATGTTACTTTATATCGCTCTCTCCCATCTGATCAATGTTTATAAACAATGTTACTTTGATCAGACGGGAGATAGAGAGTTACACAGTAACATTGTTTATAAACATTGTTCAGACAGGAGATCGAGAGAAACAAAGTAACTTTTTGTTTATAAAAATTGATTAGATGGGAGATGGAGAGATACATAGTTAATCGGGTTGAAAAAAGACACAAGTCCATCTAGTTCAAGCAAAGAAAAAAAAATCATAGAAATCCCATCTACACAATCTTTCACCCACAAAATAACATTGTTTATAAACATTGATTAGATGAGAGATACAAAGTAACATTGTTTATTCAGACGGGATATAAAGAGAAACAATGTTATTTTGTGAAAGATTGTGTAGATGGGATTGTATGATTTTTGAACTAGATGGACTTGTGTCTTTTTTCAACCCGATTAACTATGTAACTTTGTATCTCTCCATCTCCCATCTAATCAATGTTTATAAACAAAGTTACCTTGTTTCTCGCTAGCTCCTGTCTGAACAATGTTTATAAACAATCTCCCATCCGATCAATGTTTATAAACAACTTTATTTTGTATCTCTCATCTGATCCATTTTTTTTATAGACGCCTCTTAAGTGCTATTTATGGGATGGGGGGGTATTCATTATTCTGTGCTCGTCACCCAATCCAGTCCCATGGCTGTGTCGTGAGCGCGGACTCCACAAATGACGGCTCATGTTTGTTTTTTCGGCGCACAGTCTACACGGGCGTTCTCAGAACCGGCGGCTTCTAATTAAGATGCAAAGCTGACAATGATAAATAGCCGCGCCCCCCCCCCCCCCCGGGGGTCACCGCGAAGGTCACGACGGTCTGCACACATGACAGCAGTCGCTTGTTTTGCTTCCTGATGTCTGGAAACGTTTTTTGCCCTCCCACACGATTTGCCGCGCGGTTGCCGAGCGGCAGCTGCTGTTGTTGACGGGTTCAGGGAACTGGCAGTCCAGGTGCTGTTCCCCCCCCCCCCCCCCCCGATGACGCCGCAGAGGCGGGGGAGGCTGAAGGAAGCGCTAATTGGCTTGGAATGGAACGCTGGCCAGCTTCTAGCGCTTCCGCCCGGGCAATCAGCGCTCACGCCAACGTCGTGATAATTCTGTGAAGGCAACGGAGAATCCAAAATATTACCAAAAAGACCGCCAACCGCAGCCGACCGCCATTCCTCCCCCAAATTCGCTCGTTATACTTTATTATTATTATTATTATTTACTTTAATTTCTTATACTGCGAATTGTCAGCAACACAAAGGCAGTCAGTCTGTCATTCTGGAGCCCCCAACAGTTCTCCCAGAGATTCCCCAATCTGTATACACAGCACTGATGCCGCGTACACACGATCGTTTTTCTCGTCGTTTTTTTTTTTCATGTTTCCCCTCAAGCCTGTCTTGCATCCACATGATCATTAAAAAAAACACTCGAGTAAAGCACAGTGACGTAGAACACGTACGACGGCACTATAAAGGGGAAGTTCCGTTCGAATGGCGCCACCCTTCATGTTAGTAAAGTTTGAGCGTCGATTCGCGCTTTTCAGCCTCGTGCTTTTCAGTCCGTTACAGCGTGACGAATGTGCTATCTCCATTACGAACTCTAGTTTTACCAGAACGAGCGCTCCCGTCTCATACTTGATTCTGAGCATGCGCGTTTTTTTTTCACCTCGTAAAAGCATACACACGAGCGTTTTTCACGTCGTTAAAAAAAACGACGTGAAAAAATAGAGCATGTTCGAAATTTTTAATGCCCGTTTTTCACGCCGTTAAAAGTGCTCTGGAGCCCACACAAGATCGGTTTTAATGGCCATTTTAACGTCATGAAAAACGATCCCGTGTACGCGGCATGAGTCCGAACAGCTGACAATCTAAACAGGAGGATACAGAGGCAGAAGAGCTTACACTCTATTTGGGTAGAAGGGAGGTGGAGGAGCTGACAATCTAATAAAGAGTAACCTCTAAAATTACCTTCTCTGTGCTGTGTAATGTACTTGGCTCCTGGGAAGGTTCTCCTATGAAATAAGGAAAAAGTATTCATACCCCTTGTAATTTCCCACATTTTTGTCATGTTGCAACCAAAAACGTAAATGTATTTTATTGGGATTTTATGTGATGGACCAACACAAAGTGTCACATAATTGTGAAGTGAAAGGAAAATGATAAATGATACAAATAAATATGTGAAAAGTGTGTGGGGGGGGGGCATTTGTATGGCGCCCCCCGGAGTCAATACTTTGTAGAACCCCCTTTCTCTACAAGTCTTTTTGGGGGTGTCTCTACCAGCTTTGCACATCTAGAGAGGTACATTTCTGCCCATTCTTCTTTGTGAAATACCTCAAGCTCTGTCAGATTGGATGGAGAGCGTCTGTGATCAGCAATTTTCAAGTCTTGCCACAGATTCTCAATGGGATTTAGGTCTGGACTGTGACTGGGCCATTCTAACACATGAATATGCTTTGATCTAAACCATTCCATTGTAGCTCTGGCTGTACTTTAGGGTCGTTGTCCTGCTGGAAGGGAACCTCTCCCCAGTCTCAAGTCTTTTGCAGACTCTAAAGCCCCATACACACTATCAGATTTTTTTGCTGATTTTTGTCATCAGATTTACCAAAACCATCTAATATGAGGTCAAACCTTAAGAGTTTCAATTTGTATGCAATCAGGCAGGCCCTTCCACTACATGGTTTTGGTAAATCTGATGACAAAAATCAACAGAAAATCTGATAGTGTGTATGGGGCTTAACAGGTTTTCTTCTAAGATTGCCCTGTATTTGTCTCCATCCATCTTCCCATCAACTCTGACCAGCTTCCCTGTCCCTGCTGAAGAAAAGCATCCCCACCACATGATGCTGCCACCACCATGTTTCACAGTGGGGGTGGTGTGTTCAGGGCGATGTGCAGTGTTAGTTTTCCCCACACATAGCGTTTTACTTTTAGACCACAAAGTAGCATTTTGGTCTCATCTGACCAGACCACCTTCTTCCACATGTTTGCCGTGTCCCCCCACATGTTTGCCGTGTCCCCCCACGTGTTTGCCGTGTCCCCCCAGTGTTTTCCGTGTCCCCCCACGTGTTTGCTGTGTCCCCCCACATGTTTGCTGTGTTACCCATGTGTTTGCCGTGTCCCCCCACATGTTTGCCGTGTCCCCCCACATGTTTGCCGTGTCCCCCCACATGATTGCCGTGTCCCCCACATGTTTGCTGTGTCCCCCACATGTTTGCTGTGTCCCCCACATGATTGCCGTGTCCCCCACATGATTGCCGTGTCCCCCCACATGATTGCCGTGTCCCCCACATGGCTTCTCACAAACTACAAACAGGACTTCTTATGACTTTCTTTCACCAATGTCTTTCTTCTTGTCACTCTTCTATAAAGGGCAGATTTGTGGAGAAGCACGACTAATAGTTGTCCTGTGGACAGATTCTCCCCCATGAGCTGTGGACCTCTGCAGCTCCTTCAGAGTTACCATGGACCTCTTGGCTGCTTCTCTGATTAATGCTCTCCTTGCCCGGCGCGGTCAGTTTAGGTGGACGGCCATGTCTTGGTAGGTTTGCCGTTGTGCCGTACTCTTTCCATTTTCCCAATGATGGAGTGAACAGAGCTCCGTGAGATGTTCAAAGCTTGGGAGATTTTTTTATAACCTAACCCTGCTTTATACTTCTCCACAACTTTATCCCTGACCTGTCTGGTGTGTTCCTTGGCCTTCATGATGCTGTTTGTTCACTAAGGTTCTCTAACAAACCTCTGAGGGCTTCACAGAACAGCTGTATTTATACTGAGATTACATGACACACAGGTGGACTCTATTTACTAATTAGGTGACTTCTGAAGGCAATTGGCTCCATAAGATTTTAGTTATCAGAGTAAAGGGGGCTGAATACAAATGCCCTCCCCCCCACTTTTCACATATTTATTTGTATCATTTTCCTTCCACTTCACAATTATGTGACACTTTGTGTTGGTCTCTCACATAAAATCCCAATAAAATACATTTACGTTTTTGGCTGTAACATGACAACATGTGGAAAATTGCAAGGGGTATGAATACTTTTTCAAGGCCCTGTATATAGAATAATATATGGACTTCCCATTATATATACTCCCTATTGTGTGTAATATATATAGATTCCCATTGTATATAATAATGTATAGACCTCCCCTTGTGTCTCCCCCGGTCCTGTCGTTCGATGTGTTGCAGAAGATCGCTCTCTATTATTTATCCTCGGAGGACGCGGAGCTCCGCCTCCATAGAAGACGCACAGGATTCAGTATTAAATCATTTCATGTATTTTTAAATACAAGCTGAATAAGTACCGGAATTTGACCTGATCAGCCTCCCTGTACAGCAGAGCTCAGACTAGAAGCAGCACAAGTAGTCTATCCGGTGCGCTGCAGTGCAAGGAGCATGCTGATAGGAGGACAGAGCAGAGAGATTCTGCAGCTCCCCCCATATATATATATATATATATATATATATATATATATATATATATATATATATATATATATATATATATATATATATATATATATGTCTGTTTTCCTGCCCCGCCATGATGGGGCTTCTGCCAAAATCTGAATATTCCATATCAAACTCTCATACCTGAGCTGTCTTCTGATTTGTCAGATTGACTTTAGTTGGGGTCAGAGGTCATCTGAGGTCTGATGTCACACCCCCCCCCCCCCCCCCCCCCCAGGGCTCTGCACACTCAGGAGCCGGGGGCAGCATGGAGCGTCAGGCAGCAGCTGTCCGCCTCTGGGTGACCTCTGACACTAAAGATGAGATTTCGGGAAAGGGGGAGAAGTATAAACCTTTCATAAGGAAATAGGCGGAGCTTCTATGACCTCAGGAGGAGGCGGGGCCACCAGGTGTAGATTTTTTAATTTCTCTCGCATGTTCCTGAGAAGGAAACATTTCCCCAGTCTCCTTTCCCTTAGTGGCTTTGCCTTGGCTGAGATGATGTCATCAGTCTGCTGCAGCCAGGAGGAAGCATTTCCCCAGTCTCCATTTCAGCTTGTGGCTTTGCCTAGGCTGAGATGATGTCATCAGTCTGCTGCAGCCAGGAGGAAGCATTTCCCCAGTCTCCATTTCAGCTTGTGGCTTTGCCTAGGCTGAGATGATGTCATCAGTCTGCTGCAGCCAGGAGGAAGCATTTCCCCAGTCTCCATTTCAGCTTGTGGCTTTGCCTAGGCTGAGATGATGTCATCAGTCTGCTGCAGCCAGGAGGAAGCATTTCCCCAGTCTCCATTTCAGCTTGTGGCTTTGCCTAGGCTGAGATGATGTCATCAGTCTGCTGCAGCCAGGAGGAAGCATTTCCCCAGTCTCCATTTCAGCTTGTGGCTTTGCCTAGGCTGAGATGATGTCATCAGTCTGCTGCAGCCAGGAGGAAGCATTTCCCCAGTCTCCATTTCAGCTAGTGGCTTTGCCTAGGCTGAGATGATGTCTTCAGTCTGCTGCAGCCAGGAGGAAGCATTTCCCCAGTCTCCATTTCAGCTTGTGGCTTTGCCTAGGCTGAGATGTCATCTGTTTTCTGCAGGCAGCACAAGGTGTTTCCTCAGTCTCCCCTCCCCCAGTGATCAGACTGTACATTGTAACTTTGTAGCAAATCACAAGGTGTGAGGCGGCAGACAGGGGCTGATCTGTCATTTCTGAGAGTCCAGGAAGTAGAGGGCCATCGTAGATGATGCCGGAACAAAGATGGTGCCGTCCTTCTGGAGAGGAAATCAGATGACGTCACTGTGACCTGTATGGGAATTTATCTCCCTGGACGGGTCCCACTGACTCAGCCTGGATATTTATATATCTGATGTGTCGGTGCGTTTATATTCGGCACACAAGCGCGCGGCGCGCTCTCCATTGACTTTCATTGGCTCACTTGTGGCGGCGGCGTAACGCACATGTAGGGCGCAGAAAACGATCGCTGAGAAGATATTCCTGGCACACAGGAGGAGATGTGATAATGAAGTGTGTGCGGGGGAGGGGAGCTGCCAAGTTTTACTATCGCGTTCCCAGAATCGCGAATATTACCTAAATTTTGAGTGGGGTGAAGGGGGTTGTGGGGGTGGGGGTAGGGGGGGGGGTTTGAGGGGTAGAGGATTTGTGCTATGAGGGGAGAATGTTTTTTGGAGGGGGAAGATTTGTGCTCGGAGGGATGTTTGGGGGGGGGGGGGGTAATTTTGCTGGGAGGGGACATTTTGAGTGGTGGGGATGTGGTGGGGGGGAGGAATTTGAGGGGTAGAGGATTTGTGCTATAAGGGGACATCTGGGGGGGGGGGATTTGTGCTATGAGGGGAGAATTGTTTTTTGGAGGGGGGAGATTTGTGCTCGGAGGGAACATTTTGAGTGGTGGGGATACGCTGGGGGGTGGGGGATTTGAGGGGTAGAGGATTTGTGGGAGATTTGTGCTGGGAGGGGGGATTTCAGCAGGGGGTGGATTTGTGCTGGGAGGGGGGGTTGGGAGAGATTTGAGCTGGGGGGGGTTGGGGGAGATTTGTGCTGGGAGGGGGGGGGAGATTTGTGCTGGGAGGGGGGATTTCAGCAGGGGGTGGATTTGTGCTGGGAGGGGGGGGTTGGGGGAGATTTGAGCTGGGGGGGGGGTTTGGGAAGATTTGTGCTGTGAGGGGGGGGGAGATTTGTGCTGGGAGGGGGGATTTCAGCAGGGGGTGGATTTGTACTGGGAGGAGGGGGGGGGTTATTCTTGGGGATAAGCATGCTTGATTTTATTTTGGTGGGGGGGTTGGATTTTTTCAGACACAGAACACTCGTACATCTTGGGTGGGGGGAAGGGGGGGGTCGCCCTGCGCTGTAGATTACCTTGGCCCTCCACTGGTCTGGAGGAGTGGGCGGTCCTAGACAGGCTGTATTTGCATAGGTAACGCCCACATGTGATTCTGATCCTCCATGATTGAAAGAACTGAAATCCAATGAATGAAAGGGGCGGGGACATTCAGGCCTGGGGAGGAAAGTGCTAGATGATGCTGGACGTCCTCCAGCCAGGAAATGGGGCGGGGCTCTATCTGACTTGCTGCAGCTTCTAATGCACATGGTGAGAAGCTCGCAGTGTGCGGTGAAATCAGAGAAAGCCGTCTCAGTCCAGGGGGAGGAGCCAGTACACCTGAAGGGGGCGGAGCTAGGACTAACAATTGTCGTAGTGGGCGGGACGATGAGCGCAGAATGATGGAAATGACGGGGGGGGGGGGGATATAACGAACCTCACAGATATATTTGCACAGAGCGGATGTTGTGACTTTAGCGCGGTTGCTGCATCTGCTGCAGAGATTGGCGGAACGATCGTACTTGCGGCGGCCGCAGCTGATGAAGATAAAATAATAAAATAGGATTTGTATCTATGAGCGTCCGGCGGCGCGATCGATCGCACATTAGCCGGCGCTCAGACGCGATCCGGTTATATTTCATGGACGCTCCGGAGTTCCCCTTTTTTATATTGATTTCTGTCTTCTCGCAGGCCGCCCCCTCGTCTCCGCCTCCGGCGATGGATTTGACGCACTTCTCCTCGCCGTTCTCTGGTGGTGATCGTTCTCCGGCCCCCTCCGGTGAAAATCGCCTCTCGGCGCTTATTTTCAGTAATTCAGCAACGATCAGAGCGCGGGTAATGATGGCACTTGTGGCGCTGCTGAAGCGGAGTCTGCTCTGCCAGATCGATCGACAAGGCGGTGAAATCTACTCAGGTGATAGGTCAGCCACCGCCCCCCGGAGGGGGGGGGGGGTGGGAATGGCGCAGTCCATACGCCTCAATTTGAAGATCAATACATCAATATATTGATCAGAAATCAATGTGTATATTTGCTACACTTGGGTGGGATCAATTTCCTCCACTAGACGGCGCCACAGAGCAGGCAATGGAGATTCCCAAAACTGATACATAATTATTGTATGTATGTATGTAAGAAGCCAGCAGGGGGCCTCATAGCAGTTGTATGTACTCCTGTGTAAGTAGCCAGCAGGGGCCCCATAGCAGTTGTATGTACTCTGTGTAAGAAGCCAGCAGGGGGCCTCATAGCAGTTGTATGTACTCTGTGTAAGAAGCCAGCAGGGGACCCCATAGCAGTTGTATGTACTCTGTGTAAGAAGCCAGCAGGGGGCCCCATAGCAGTTGTATGTACTCTGTGTAAGAAGCCAGCAGGGGGCCCCATAGCAGTTGTATGTACTCTGTGTGAGTAGCCAGCAGGGGGCGCCATAGCAGTTGTATGTACTCTGTGTGAGTAGCCAGCAGGGGGCCCCATAGCAGTTGTATGTACTCTGTGTGAGTAGCCAGCAGGGGGCCCCATAGCAGTTGTATGTACTCTGTGTGAGTAGCCAGCAGGGGGGCCCATAGCAGTTGTATGTACTCTGTGTAAGTAGCCAGCAGGGGGCCCCATAGCGGTTGTATGTACTCTGTGTGAGTAGCCAGCAGGGGGCCCCATAGCAGTTGTATGTACTCTGTGTAAGAAGCCAGCAGGGGGCCCCATAGCAGTTGTATGTACTCTGTGTGAGTAGCCAGCAGGGGGCCCCATAGCAGTTGTATGTACTCTGTGTGAGTAGCCAGCAGGGGGCCCCATAGCAGTTGTATATACTCTGTGTGAGTAGCCAGCAGGGGGCCCCATAGCAGTTGTATGTACTCTGTGTAAGAAGCCAGCAGGGGGCCCCATAGCAGTTGTATGTACTCTGTGTAAGAAGCCAGCAGGGGGCCCCATAGCAGTTGTATGTACTCTGTGTGAGTAGCCAGCAGGGGGCCCCATAGCAGTTGTATGTACTCTGTGATTGGACAGTGAATAGTGAAGCAGTAGCTGGATAAGCTCATTCTCTCCTTCTGTGCTTTCTTCTCCCTCTCTGTCTAAGCTCTGCTGTACAGGAAGCTGATACCAGCCGGATAGTTCGCTCTCCACATCTGAACGCCACGCAGGGATTGTTCCCATGGCGACTCACTGATCGATGGCAGCATTGATCCTCCGACCCCGATGTCACACGTGTCACTTCGCGTGCACCAATTAATAAAACGTGCCGATCGCAGTGCGCTCAATGCAGCTCTCTCCTGCTCCCCTCCCCCGACCCCTCGGGCGTTCAGGTAGATCTATGACTGCGATGAAAGCTTTTAGCGATCGGCGAGGACAATGGGAACGCCATTACCCATCACTGAGATGTGACAAACATCAACCTGGAGAAAGCCAATCCAGAGAACGCCGAAATCCTCTCCTCTAATCCTCCTTTATATTAAATGATTGGTGGCTCCACAACCTCTGAAATCTCCAATCAGGCTGACAGGAAGGAGTGACCCACATGACAGAAAAGGGGCGGAGCTGGGGCCATCACCACCATTTCTGCAGTTCTTAGCCCTGAGGAGGGGGGGGAGGGGGTTATATTACCAGTGACAGCATATCAAGGGGTCCCTTTTACTAGGAAGTGCCTGAACATGTGATGGCGGGATCACCACATACCATTATAATGAATGCTGGAAATATAAATAGATTGGAAATGACAATAAATCTGATCTCCGGGATAATAAATCTATCGGTCATGTGACTTCTTCCGGAATCTTCTTCCAGATCTGTGCAGTAATCCCGTGTGAGCCTTCCTGTAATAAAGACCGATCACTGTTGCTCTCTCTCCTTGTGCAGGGTGACTGGTCATGTCTCTGCCCCCTCCTGTAGTTTTACTGTAGTGGGTGGAGCCTGCTGGGCCCCTCCCACAGCTCTGCTCTCTCGCCTTGTGCAGGGTGACTGGTCATGTCTCCACCCCCTCCTGCAGTTTTACTGTAGTGGGTGGAGCCTGCTGGGCCCCTCCCACAGCTCTGCTCTCTCTCCTTGTGCAGGGTGACTGGTCATGTCTCCACCCCCTCATGAAGTTTTCTGTAGTGGGTGGGGCCTTCTGGGCCCCTCCCACAGCTCTGCTCTCTCTTTGTGCAGGGGGACTGGTCATGTCTCAGCCCCCTCCTGTAGTTTTCTGTAGTGGGTGGGGCCTGCTGGGCCCCTCCCACAGCTCTGCTCTCTCTTGTGCAAGGGGACTGGTCTTGTCTCTGCCCCCTCCTGTAGTTTTCTGTAGTGGGAGGGGCCCCAGCAGGCCCCACCCACAGCTCTGCTCTCTGCACAGCACAGTGATGATGTCACTGATACTTTCACAATGTAATATCTGGGTTTGGTGCACCTGAAGTGGATTTATATCCTTTGTGGCTATTGAGGAATATTTAAATATAAGGTTTTGTGCCCGGAGTTGAGCTTTAACATGGTGGAGATAATACGAGATTTTTTTTTAATCATTTATTTCAATACTCCCCACCCCCCCCCCTAAAAAGTTCTATATTATAGGACATATTATCCCCAGACTCCGCCCACCAATACATTTCCTCCAATCTGTGTATTCTCTCACCCTGCCCTGAACCCTCCCGGCGCAGAGATTCCGATCTCACACCGGAGATCCTTATCTTCAGCCCTGGGACTGCAATTTTCAAATCTCAGCTGAGCATAAGGATCCTTATCTCTGTGTGTTCGCTTTGCGATTTCTTTTTCTTTGTAGTTTTATATTTTACTTCATTTAAATGATAATAAATGTCCAGAAATCACATGACAGACATTGGAGGAGGGAGGAGCAAAAACAGAAAAATCTTCATCACAATATCAAATCAATACAAACATAATAATCAATTATAATTAATGGAAATATAATAGACCACAATGAATATAAATATGACAGATCATAATGTGAACATAATAATATATCATAAATGATTTGTAAAAGTATTAATAACTCAATCAATGTAAATACAGTATAATAATAAACCAAAACCATTGAAAATATAACAGATTATAATGTAAACATAATAAACCAATAAAAAGTATTTAAAAAACAAAAAAATAATAATAAATCATAATCAATGTAAATATAATAATAAACCATAATGAATATAAATATGACAGCTTATAATGTGAACGTAATAATATATCATAAATGATTGTAAACATAATAATTCATAATCAATGTAAATACAGTATAATAATAAACCAAAAACATTGAAAATATAACAGATTATAATGTAAACATAATAAACCAATAAAAAATATTTAAAAAAACAAAAACCATAATAACAAATCATAATCAATGTAAATCTAATAATAAACCACAATGAATATAAATAGAACAGATCATAATGTGAACATAATAATGCATCATAAATGATTGTAAACGTAATAATAACTCATAATCAATGCAAATATGGTATAATAATAAACCAAAACCATTGAAAATATAACCGATTTATAATGGAAACCTAATAATAAACCAATAAAGTATTTTAAAAAAAATACATAATAAATCATCAATGTAAATACAGTATAATAATATACCAAAAACATTGAAAATATAACAGATTATAATGTAAATATAATAATTAACCAATAAAAAGTATTTAAAAACCAAATAATAATAATAATAAACCAAAACAAATTTTTAATAAATCCTAATCAATGTAAATCTAATAATATTCCATAATGAATATAAATAGAACAGATCATAATATATCATAAATTAATGTAAACATAATTCATAATCAATGTAAATACAGTATAATAATAAACCAAAACCATTGAAAATAGATTATAATGTAAATCTAATAATTAACCAATAAAAAGTATTTTAAAAAAAAACATAATAAATCATAATCAATGTAAATCTAATAATAGACCATAATGAATATAAATAGAACAGATCATAATGTAAACATAATAATATATCAAATGATAGGAAATGTCATAATAAATCATAATCAATGTAACTGGAATAATAAACAATGATTTCAATAGAATAAGAAGACATAATAAATGACAGGAAGGAGAAGATGCCGTAGAAGTGTTGGAAGTGGGCGGATCTCTGTCTCTGCGTTCTGCTGATTATTAGAAGATATCTTCTCTATAGATCCCCATTTCTGAGCTGTTTTGGACTCTTCCAAGAATTCCAGAGAGAGGATCATGAGAGATCGCAGGATTTATTAATGAATATTATCCCCAAGGTGTCCCTTGCGTCATACATATATACACACACTATATTGTCAAAAGTATTGAGACGCCTGCCTTTACACACACATGAACTTTAATGGCATCCCAGTCTTAGTCCGTAGGGTTCAATATTGAGTTGGCCCACCCTTTTGCAGATATAACAGCTTCACCTCTTCTGGGAAGGCCGTCCACAAGGTTTAGGAGTGTGTCTATGGGAATGTTTGACCATTCTTCCAGAAGAGCATTTGTGAGGTCAGGCACTGATGTTGGATGAGAAGGCCTGGCTCACAGTCTCCTCTCTAATTCATCCGAAAGGTGTTCTATCAGGTTGAGGTCAGGACTCTGTGCAGGCCAGTCAAGTTCCTCCACCCCAAACCCGCTCATCCATGTCTTTATGGACCTTGCTTTGTGCACTGGTCTGTCATTGGGTGGAGGGGGGATTATGGTGTGGGGGGGAGGGGGATTATGGTGTGAGGTTGTTTTTCAGAGGTTGGGCTTGGCCCCTCAGGGCAACACTTAAGGCGTCAGAATTCCAAGACATTTTGGAAAATTTTGAAAAACTTTATAGGAACAGTTTTGGGACGGCCCCTTCCTGTTCCAACATGACTGCGCACCAGTGCACAAAGCAAGGTCCATAAAGACATGGATGAGCGAGTTTGGGGTGGAGGAACTTGACTGGCCTGCACAGAGTCCTGACCACAACTGGATAGAACACCCTTTGGGATGAATTAGAGCGGAGACTGTGAGCCAGGCCTTCTCGTCCAACATCAGTGCCTGACCTCACAAATGCTCTTCTGGAAGAATGGTCAAACATTCCCATAAACACCCTCCTAAACCTTGTGGACGGCCTTCCCAGAAGAGTTGAAGGTGTTATAGCTGCAAAGGGTGGGCCAACTCAATATTGAACCTTACGGACTAAGACTGGGATCCCATTAAAGTTCATGTGCATGTAAAGGCAGGCGTCCCAATACTTTTGGGAATATAGTGTATGTATAAAGCCTTTTCTTGCATAGCATATAATATATAATATGATGTATATAATGGCGGCATCCGGGGCTGGGTGCGGCGGTATCCGGGGCTGGGAGCGGCGGTATCCGGGGCTGGGAGCGGCGGTATCCGAGGCTGGGAGCGGCGGTATCCGAGGCTGGGAGCGGCGGTATCCGAGGCTGGGAGCGGCGGCATCCGGGGCTGGGAGCGGCGGCATCTGGGGCTGGGAGCGGCGGCATCTGGGGCTGGGAGCGGCGGCATCTGGGGCTGGGAGCGGCGGTATCTGGGGCTGGGAGCGGCGGCATCCGGGGCTGGGAGCGGCGGCATCTGGGGCTGGGAGCGGCGGCATCCGGGGCTGGGAGCGGCGGTATCCGGGGCTGGGAGCGGCGGTATCCGAGGCTGGGAGCGGCGGTATCCGGGGCTGGGAGCGGCGGCATCCGGGGCTGGGAGCGGCCGTATCCGGGGCTGGGAGCGGCGGCATCCGGGGCTGGGTGCGGCGGTATCCGGGGCTGGGAGCGGCCGCATCCGAGGCTGGGAGCGGCGGTATCCGGGGCTGGGTGCGGCGGCATCCGGGGCTGGGTGCGGTGGTATATAATGGTTTAATCCCCCTCCCCCCCCCCATTCCCCGTCCCCCATTCCCCGTCCCCCATTCCCCGTCCCCCATTCCCCGTCCTTTCCAGGCTGTGACGTTCCCGATGACGTCTCGTCTGATCCTCAATGACACCGATATGTGGAGAGATCACAGACCTCTCCTCACCGACCTTTCATATCATCAGATGAAAGTGTTCATATAAATAAAATATATTCCATTGATGTGTACATTGGGGGGAGGGGTTGTGCTCCTTCCAATAACCAATCAGATGTGACGTTCATTCCTTATCCTCCACTAGAAGAATGACGATCTGAATGTTGCCTAGTTTCATAGTTGCCGTGTTACATTGTTAAATCACTGCATAGGGTCACAGTTACATTGTTAAACAATTACATAGCTACATTTATACATTGTTATCTGATTATAATAGTTATATTGATACATAGCTGTATAATTAAAATGATATATGGTTACATTGTTGTATGTTGACATGGCTACATAGTTACATGTTACAATGTAATACATTACATTGATATGTAGGCATGTTCACCATTGTGGAATAGTTGCATTGATAATGATTTACATATATTGTACATAATGACATGGCTAAATGTTACATTGTAATCTAGGTACATTGATACGTAGTTGTGGTATCATTGTTGAATGGTTACATTGATAGAGTTAAACAATATAACCACGTGTAACTATATAATTATTTATGTGATTACATGTTACATTGTAAAATAATTACATACATGTGCAGCTATGTGGTTTCATTGTTGAATAGTTACATTGTTATCGGTATGCGTAGTTAGGTGATATCGTTGTTTAATTATTACATTGACGTAGAGTTGAATGATTATATAATGTAGTTACATTGTCACATTGTAACTTTGTTACATATTTACATGGCCACATAGTTATGTTACATTGTAATATAGTTACACTGATATATCGTTTTGCGGTAACATTGTTTATATAGTTACATTGATATATAGTTACACTGTAATGTATTTACATGATAACATTGTCATATTATTACATAGATATTTGAGCAGTTACAATGATAAAGGTTTACACTGACTATAGATACAGTTGTGACTTACACTGATACATTGTACAAACAATGGAACATGGAATCCCTCCCCCATGGTTGATCCAGAGGAAGGCAAACACACGATCCAATCTGAGGAACCAACAACCAACCCAAACTATTTATAACAAGCAAATAAGGGGGCCATGTAGGAGGAACCATGTAGGAGGAGCCATGTAGAAAGGGCCATGTGGGAGGAGCTATTATGCATGCCCCTCCTCTGGTTATACTACAAAAAGATTCTTTCAGTGTTTGGTGCACACATTGGAGGGCTCCGCCCCTCTGTTAGTCACTGTGCCCTACAGGAGGTGTAGGGTGAGCTCCGGGTCTCTGGCCACCAATCATTCATTCCTCTACATGGGCCAATGAAGACACTCCCACCAATCGGAGTGCAGTCCGCCTCATAGGATCACACAATTGTGCAGATGGGACCTCTGCTCCTATTACAGATGTGTTTATCGGGGTCCCAGGGTTAGCCAGGGGTCCTCTTTGCTGGCGAGGTGAGAATGACACTTGCATTTTCGGCAGCACCCCCCCCCCCCAGTTCTCTGCTCCAGGGGGGGGCCATGCATGAAACTGTGCAAGGGGCCCCAAAATCCCTGGCATGGCTGGTGGTCCCTGGCATGGCTGGTGGTCCCTGGCATGGCTAGTGGTCCTTGGCTTGGCTGAGAGAAGCAAAATGTTACCCCAGCTCCACTGCCAATATAATAAAAAGTCCACAAACTATGATCCGGTGCTCTAGCCAGGATGTTCAGGCCCCACAAATACAATGCTTGAATCAAAAAGGGCTGGCAAGTCGGATGCTCTTGAATAAAAGTACTTTATTGGTTACATGGGTACAGGCTATACGTTGACGCGTTTCGGCTAAGAAGCCTTCATCAAACCCTAGTATGGCTGGCGGTCCCTGGCATGGCTGGCGGTCCCTGGCATGGCTGGCGGTCCTTGGCATGGCTGGCGGTCCCTGGCACGGCCAGTGGTCAGAGGGTTGGTGGCACGGTGGAACGCTCCCATCATTGTGTGGGATGTTTGTGTGTTTTAGCTGGTTTTCCGTGTGAGCGCGCGTACCTCGGTTGCCATGGTAACTGTCTAGCCTTCCTCGCCATCCTCTACTGTAAGGCACTCAGGAGGCCGCAGAGCCGCTCACACCCCGCAGAGCTTTGTTACGGTGATGCTGAACGCAGAGCTCGGTTACTATGGCAATGTACTGTATGGAGCGCCGACGTGACATCAGAAGGGGAACAAAACGGATTCATTGTATCCAATTGAAAAGGCTGAGATGCCCGCTGAGATCTCTGTACCAAGGGGGTGGGGGAGGGGCAGTGCCACAGGGTGGGGGAGACAAGGGGGGGCAATAAATAAAATTGTGAGGGCAAACCCCCAAATCCAACGTATAGATCTGCCCCTTCCAATCACCGAATTCCCACCACATCCGGCATCGTCCCGGGAAATCTACCGCTGAGGCGTAAAATGTCTCCGGGAAGTTTCATTTTAAGGAAAATCGGGGGGGGGGGGAACCCTGTGTGAGAAGCCTCTGATGGAAGCTGTGATGACCCAACAATATGGGATTTATTCCCTGACTTGTAACAACATTGACAGGTTCAGTGGTGAACCAACTGGGGGGGCTGGGGGGGGCGGTCCGCCCCGGGTGCCAAATGCTCTAGGTACGCCCCTGGACAGGTTCCCTTTTAATATAAAATGAATGTAATAAAAAAAGGGCAGAAACATTGTATAGAATGTATCAGTGGATTCCATAGAAGGGACACATTCTAGATTGTCAGCTCTTGGGACAAGAATAGAGAAGTGGGAACTTTTTGTCGTTCAGTAATTTTTTTTTTTTTTTCTCTGTTTTTAGAGTTTTTTTTCAGCGGTCACAAAGAGTTCCAACTGTCCAACAACAACGCAAAGCCAGCCAATCCCCCACCGTCTGCAGAAATCCCCCCGCCACCAGAGGGCGCCGCCCCCACCGAGAGCCCGGAGGAGGATGAGGAAGAAGAGGACGAGGAGGTCTTGGGGAAGGTGAGTCCTAACCACAGGGGCTTGGTGGATCGAAATGGATGATTGTGCCGATCTGGCGGTGTATGGGAGGGCTGAGGTCCAATCAGAGCGCTGTGTGAGAACGATCAACATGGTGGAAATGGTTTTTAATTGTCGTCAGACTGGGACAGAGCGTGCGAGTTACTAAAACATCCAACGTATGGTAAGACATGGGGGGGTGGGGAGGGGGGGGCAGAGATTAGACGGATTGGTCACCAGATCCAGGCAGGCAGCTAAAGTCACATGCAGATCGCCGCTCCTCCTGGTAACGCCCAGCCTGGTCCCGCCCCTTCCTCACAATAGTGGTCACTGATGCTGTTCATCATGATAAAGTGAAAAGGGGAAGTTTGGGCCAAGCTCAACTTTTACAGGAAAAGTGAAGATCTGCATGGAACTTCAGCCGCCACACACTGGTGGGAACCTCTGTGTTTTACACTTCAGATGTGACCGTTGTAAAAGCTCTGGCACCCCCTGCAGTGCTCTGAGGTATATTACACTGAAGGCTTCTTCTTTAATAGGATTCTTGCTGAAGGGATACGAGGGGAGCAGCAATTTAAGGAAAAATCGTCTGATTGTAGGGAAGAGAGAACCTCCCCATGAGCACATAGGTGTAGTGTTGGAGGGGGGGGAACCCTAATACTAATTATATTACTAACTACAACCCTAATACTAACACTGACTCTGTCCACAACCCTAACACTAATGCCGCGTACACACGATCGATTTTCTCGACGGTGAAAACACAGTCGAGAAAATCGACGGGAAAAACGAGGAACGGCTTGTTCCCCTACACACAGCCGTTTTTCCTGTCATTTTTTCTCTTGGTCTCTTTCTATGGGAAAACTGCCGCGGAAAAAATTGTCGTGAATCACAACGAGAAAAATTAGAGCATGTTCTAATTTTTCTCGTCGTGATTAATGCCGTTTTTACTAAAACTAACACTAATACTAACACTAAACCTAATACTAACCCTAACCATAAACCTAATACTAACCCTAACACTAATACTAAAACTAATACTAACCCTAACCATAAACCTAATACTAACCCTAACACTAATACTAAAACTAATACTAACCCTAACCATAAACCTAATACTAACCATAAACCTCATACTAACCCTAACACTAAACCTAATACTAAAACTAACACTAATACTAACCCTAACACTAATACTAAAACTAATACTAACCCTAACCATAA
Source organism: Rana muscosa (assembly GCA_029206835.1). Lineage (NCBI taxonomy): Eukaryota > Metazoa > Chordata > Amphibia > Anura > Ranidae > Rana > Rana muscosa. The sequence continues at coordinate 96,040,415 of CM055124.1, read as the reverse complement.
ACCTAATACTAACCCTAACCATAAACCTAATACTAACCCTAACCATAACCCTAACCCTAACCCTGAAGCCCTGTACACACGATCGGATATCCTATGGATTTTCGTCCGATGGATTTTTTTCATCGGACAAACCGATCGTGTATGGGACCCATCGGTCTTTTTTTCCATCGGTTTTAAAAAATAGAACATGTTTTAAATTTTTCCGATGGATAAAAAACCGATCGAAAACTCAGATCGTCTATGGGCAAGTCCATCGGATAAAAAACCCATGCATGCTCAGAATCAAGTCGACGCATGCTCAGAAGCATTAAACTTCATTTTTCTCGGCTCATCGGAGTGTTTTACGTCACCGCGTTTTGGAACGGTCGGTTTTTTGACTGATGGTGTGTGGCCAAGACTGATGGAAAACAGTTTCATCGGATTTCCGATGGACAAATCCATCGGACTAAAATCCATAGGAAATCCAATCGTGTGTACAGGGCTTAAGAGTGAGCATAATTCTAATCCTAACCACAACCCTAATTCTAGACTTTGAACATAATTCTAGCGCTAACCTTAACCTTGAACCTAATTCTAACACTAGTCCTAATGCCTTGTACACACGGTTGGTATTTCCGATGAAAAAATTCCGTCAGACTTTTTCCATCGGATATTCCGACCGTGTGTGTGCCCCATCAGATTTTTTCCTTTTGGAAATTCCGACGGAGTTTGAAAGAGAACATGTTCTCTTTTTTTTTTTTTCAGACGAAAAAATTTTCTATTGGAAACAGAATCAAGGCGACGCATGCTCGGAAGCATTGAACTTCATTGTTCTGGGCTTGTCATAGTGTTGTACGTCACTGGGTTCTTGACGGTCGGAATTTGGTGTGACAGTGCGTATGCAAGACAGCTTGAACGGAATTCTGTCGGAAAAATCCATCGGAGTTTATTCCGACGTAAAAATCTGATCGTGTGTACAGGGCATTACCCTAACACTTGCCCTAACCATAAACCTAATACTAACAAAAGAAAGAGAACAGATTCTCTATCTAAGGTCCGTCGGACTTCCAACAACAAAGTCAGATGGAGGCCACACATGGCCAGACTTCCCAAGGGGAAAAAAAGCCTGTCTGATTTTTTTTTTCTCAGAAAGTCCGGCCGTGTGTATAAGGCATAACTCTAACCATGAACCTAATACTAAAGCCTCGTACACACGACCGGTTTTCTCGGCAAGAAAACTGCTAAGAGAGCTTTTTGCCCAGAAAACCGGTTGGTGTGTATGGTTTCTCGTCGGGAAAACTGCCGGGAATCTTGACGAGAAAAATAGAGAACTTGCTCCTCTATTTTCTCATCGGGATTCTCGGCAGAGTGTTTCCTTCCAACAAAACCGTGAGTCTGTATGCTTACCTGTCCAAGGTAAACCCGCGCATGCTCGAAAAGACTTTGACGCATGTGCGGTAGCATACAAGGGTAGTGTGGGGTGTAGCAAAATGGCGGCGACGGCATCGAATGTGAGGAGCGCAGGCTCGTCGTAGTCGATGACGTCACCGCGTTCTTGCCATTCAAAAGAACAGCTTTTTTTTTTTGGAGTGGCTATCTGTACACAGGGCTTGGCAAGACCAGCTTGCCAGGAATCCCGTAGAGGAAAAACAACTTTTTTTTATTTTTTATTTCCAAACGGGATTCCCGCCCGTGTGTACAGGGCTTTCAACAAGCTTTAAAGTGGTTGTAAACCCACTTTTTCATCTTGCACCTACAGGTAAGCCTAGATTAAGGCTTACCTGTAGGTGCAAGAAATATCTCCTAAACCTACATGGTTTAGGAGATATTTACTAAAATGACAGGCGCCGCTGTCTACGGCGCATGCGCGCCGTAGACAACGGCACATTCATGGGGTTAATCCCATTCACAAACTCGGCTACTTCCCAGCAATAGCTGGGCGTAGCCGAATGGAACGCCTCCCGCGCGCATGTGCAGAGTGACGTCTCCGCCGCTCCGGCCAATCACAGCGCCGGAGTGGCGCTGTGATTGGCTGGTGCGGCGATACCCAAAAGTAACATTCCGGCTATCGCCGCAGAGATGGCTGCGGCTCAAGACAGGGACATGGACGCTTCGGGGGCCCCGATCTAAGGTAAGTGGTACATAATGAGCTAGTATGCTAGTCATACTAGCTCATTATGCCTTTCTCTTGCAGGTGTTGTAAAAAACAAACAAACCGAGTAGTGGGTTTACAACCACTTTAAAAATTCTGTACTTTGGATGTAGAGAAAAGAAGACTGCAGATAAACAGGTACAACTTATGTAGGAGGATTTGTTTCATCTTTTGTGTGTATCACCTAAGGCCAGTCACTTCACTGGCGATATGGAGGATTTACATCCACTTTAAGTAATAGAGTCAGATGTAGGGTTATATAGATGGAAGGTCGGTATTACGGCTCCAGTGAGGTTAACATTAGTCTTAGAATTAGGGTAAGTGTTAGGGCTTGACTTAGGGTTATCATTGGGGATATCGTTAGGGCTATTATTAGGGATGTCCTCGTGATTGGGGATATCATCATCCTCCTCATCATTGGGGATATCATCATTATTGGGCATGTTATCATTGGGGATATCATCATCATCATCGATATCATCATCATCATCCTCATTGGGGATATCATCATCATCGATATCATCATCATCGATATCATCCTCATCCTCATTGGGGATATCATCATCATCATCATTGCTATCATCATGGATATCATCATCATCATCATCATCGATATCATCATCATCGATATCATCATCATCCTCATTGGGGATATCATCATCATCATCATCATCGATCTCATCATGGATATCATCATCCTCATCATCGATATCATCATCATCGATATCATCCTCATCCTCATTGGGGATATCATCATCATCATCATTGCTATCATCATGGATATCATCATCATCATCATCATCGATATCATCATCATCGATATCATCATCATCCTCATTGGGGATATCATCATCATCATCATCATCGATCTCATCATGGATATCATCATCCTCATCATCGATATCCTCATCATCGATATCCTCATCATCGATATCCTCATCATCATCGATATCCTCATCATCATCGATATCCTCATCATCATCGATATCCTCATCATCGATATCATCATCATCATCATCGATGATATCATCATCATCATCATCATCCTCCTCATTGGGGATATCATCATCCTCCTCATTGGGGATATCATCATCATCCTCATTGGGGATATCATCATCCTCCTCCATTGGGGATATCATCATCCTCCTCCATTGGGCATATCATCATCATCCTCCATTGGGCATATCATCATCATCCTCCTCATTGGGGATATCATCATCATCCTCCTCATTGGGGATATCATCATCATTATCATCATCGGGGATATCATCCTCATCATCATCATTATCATCATCGGGGATTGAATTTGGTTCCCTTGCCAACAAAGGCATTGATCACCATGTCATTAGTCCTTGGTTTTGAATTTTGCACGGTGAACTATCTGAGGCTGATCACTCGGCATTCCTCTCCATATGATGTCCTCTATTTCCCCGGCTCCTTGGATGGGGGAAGGTCAGCGATCAGTTTAGTAATTGGTTCAGATGAATCATTTATCCTCCTGATCTAATCTTTGCCCGTCTTTTTGATTCCTTCACAGAAATGTTTTAAGACACCCAACGGCTTTATGTGCGAATCCAAATCAAATTCGGTCAGCTATGACATCACAGAGTTGGCGACCTCGTCCCTGATCGGTGAGTGGCGCGATGTCGGGAACATTGAAGAAACGCGTCGGCACATTCTGTCCCGGTAACACTTGACGCCTCGGTCTGGGTTCTGGTTTTTCTTGTTCCCAATCATCTGCTAATTCTGACATCTGTATGCAGCCGGCCAGCGATGGGTTGGAGGGTCTCTCACTTGCAGACATTCCAGTAATTAGCTCCAATCTTTTTGATGAGCGTTTCTGTGGAAACCGCACAGATCTGACCCCTCACCGGGTCCCCTTCGCCTTTTCTCCAACACACAAGTGACCGAATGTCAGATTTGCAAAAGACAGAAAAATTCAATAATGTCAATGTTGGGGAGTGGTGGGCCCCCCGTCAATGTTGGGGAGTGGAGGGCCCCCGTCAATGTTGGGGAGTGGTGGGCCCCCCGTCAATGTTGGGGAGTGGTGGGCCCCCCGTCAATGTTGGGGAGTGGTGGGCCCCCCGTCAATGTTGGGGAGTGGTGGGCCCCCCGTCAATGTTGGGGAGTAGTGGCCCCCCCGGCCCATCCCTGGTCAAAGGTCTATATAAGGCCACCATAGATGATCCAACTTGTATCAACTAAAGGCCGTGGTAGAGGACCTGCAACCAGCTCTCCTGACTTAAGACTGTAGGTTAGAGATTGAGCAGTGCCCTCTCCCAGCAGTGTAACATGGGGGGGGGGGGGGGTTGGGCACGGGGCAGTTTTCCTGGGTACATAATTCTTAGGGGCACAAAATTATACTTCCCAACCATCCTGGATTCTGCAGGACTGTCCTGGAATTCCATCAAAATCCCGGCATCCCGCAGGTTTGGGCTGGATCCCGTAGCCTAGTCTAAGTTCTGACACTTGGCTCTACAAATTCACCTGGTAGGGGTGCTCTAGTCCTGGGCACCTGCCCCCCCATCACCCTGAAATCTCCCCCCTTTGCAGCTCCTCCTCGGCTCTGAAGAATATCATGCATAAGAAAAGGAGGAGGAGCCAGGGATGTCCCCCCCCATATTGATCTGCACTGATCTCAGGTTCAGGAAGAGAAAATTGAACTGGGGGGGGGGGGGAGGATAAGACCTGGAGGGAATGGGGGGCAGTTAACAAAGATTTGTGTGCTGAAGGTGGATTTATGCTAGGAGGAGTGATCATTTGTGTTGGGGATGATTTGGGAGGAGAGAGCATCTGTGCTGGGAGAGAGGATTTGGGGGGGAAGATTTGTTCTAGGGGGTTGGAGGGGGGAGGATTTGTGGGAGAAGGGGGGTAAGATTTTTGCTGGGAGGTGGTATTTGTGCTAGAAGGAAGGATTTGGGGGAAGATTTGTTCTGGGGGGGGTTGGAGGGGGGAGGATTTGTGGGAGAGGAGGGGATGATTTTTGTGCTGGGAGGGAGTATTTGGGGAAATATTTGTGCTGGGGGTGGGGGGGGGGTTGGAGGGGGGAGTATTTGTGGTAGAAGTGGGGATGATTTGTGCTAGAAGGGGGGATTTGGGGGAAGATTTGTTCTAGGGGGGTTGGAGGTTGAAAGATATTTGTGCTGGGAGGGGGAAGATTTGGAGGAAGATTTGTGCTGGGGGTGGGGGGGGGTTTAAGGGGGAAGTATTTGTGGTAGAAGGAAGGATTTGGGGGAAGATTTGTTCTAGGGTGGTTGGAGGGGGGAGGATTTGTGGTAGAAGTGGGGAGGATTTGTGCTGGGAGGGGGTATATGTGCTAGAAGGAAGGATTTGGGGGAAGATTTGTTCTAGGGGGGGTTGGAAGGGGAAGGATTTGTGCTGGGAGGGGGAAGATTTGGAGGAAGATTTGTGCTGGGGGTGGGGGGGGTTTAAGGGGGAAGTATTTGGGGTAGAAAGGGGGAGGATTTGTGCTGGGAGGGAGTATTTGGAGGAAGATTTGTGCTGGGGGTGAGTAGGAAGTATTTGTGCTTGAAGGGGGGAGGATTTGTGCTGGGGGTGGGGGATTTGGGATGGGGGGGGGGTCAGGGAGATTTTTGCTGGAAGGGGAAGAGGCTTTGGGGGTAGGGTAAGGCACAGGTTCTCCTGCTATGTATCATTTTCTGTAAATATAAATATAATCTTGTGGAAGGGACTCGGAGTGATAACAGTCAGTGGGTTGGAGGGCACAATACTACCCCTGGCATCTCGCGCCCACCACTGCTCTCTCCACCTCTCTAGGAAGCGGTCGTGTTTTCCAGACCCTTTGCTTGTGTCGGCTCCCCTCAAGCATTTCCCACAGGGGCATTTTTTGGACACATCTCAGGAGGGTTTATAATATTTTTTATGCCAAATTTCTTTTACTCTTTTTTGCATTGTGATAATGAAAGGGCTTCTGTGGATGTGACGGACGCCCAGCGGGTCGCTATAATGCGTCATAATATAACACAAAGCGGTGAAAATGAGTCAGATTATTTTTCTTGCATCACTGACACATAAAAGCTCGGGAAGTGTTATTAGAAATATCAGCCCCCAACCCCCGGATGATCAGTCCCTCACATACGATGATCAGTCCCTCACATACGATGATCAGTCCCTCCATATACAATGACTGGCCCCTGACATACAATGACTGGCCCCTGACATACAATGACTGGCCCCTGACATACAATGACTGGCCCCTGACATACAATGACTGGCCCCTGACATACAATGACTGGCCCCCTGACATACAATGACTGGCCCCTGACATACAATGACTGGCCCCTGACATACAATGACTGGCCCCTGACATACAATGACTGGCCCCAGACATACAATGACTGGCCCCAGACATACAATGATTGGCCCCAGACAAACAATGATTGGCCCCTGACAAACAATGATTGGCCCCCTGACAAACAATGATTGGCCCCCTGACAAACAATGATTGGCCCCCTGACAAACAATGATTGGCCCCCTGACAAACAATGATTGGCCCCCTGACAAACAATGATTGGCCCCCTGACAAACAATGATTGGCCCCCTGACAAACAATGATTGGCCCCCTGACAAACAATGATTGGCCCCCTGACAAACAATGATTGGCCCCCGGCATACAATGATTGGCCCCTTGACGTACAATGACTGGCCCCCTGACGTACAATGACTGGCCCCCTGACGTACAATGACTGGCCCCCTGACGTACAATGACTGGCCCCCTGACGTACAATGACTGGCCCCCTGACGTACAATGACTGGCCCCCTGACGTACAATGACTGGCCCCCTGACGTACAATGACTGGCCCCCTGACGTACAATGACTGGCCCCCTGACGTACAATGATTGGCCCCTCACATACAATAAGACTTTGTCCTTTTCTTCCGTTTTCCAGGTTTGGTTCAGACCATCAAGGATCACATCACCAAGCCCACAGCCATGGCCCGGGGACGTGTGGCCCACCTGATAGAGTGGAAAGGTTGGAGCGCCCCCCAGTCCAGCTGGGATCCTTCTCTGACAGACGAGGAGCATTACTCCGATCTCACCGATGAGCTGAAAGAGGCGCGATTTGCAGCCGGTACGGAGGGCCTACAGACCGGTGGTGGTTCTTGGGTTTTGTTGGGTTATTTTCCTCCACCAATGGGAGATAACCGGAGGAGTTCTGCTCTGTTCAGACTGACCAGGAAAGGGAGGTGAGCTGTAGACTTTAGAAGGCCGTCAGGCGTGCAGGTGCCGGGTTCCGGGGGGCACTTCATAAATTTGTAAGATGATTGGCCAACTGTCTGTGGACTGCTTTAGATCGCCCTTCAGCCAACTATCCAGTTATTAATGCTTGTTATTGGTGACTCGGAAGGAAAAAGAAAAGGTTATGGAGGAATGAATGGGGAGACAGTAATAGGAAAAGATAAGTAGGGTGCAGAGATGGGAGTGACATACAGTATGTCCAAATAAGTAGTGGGTTTCAAAAGATCAGGATGTGAAGCGCTGGTAGAGGCTCGATGGGAAGAAGAGAAGGCCAGGCAGGCAGCAGAGGTTCCATAAAGAGTCCAGAGATGATCAGACAGGCAGCAGAGGTTCAGTAGGGAGCAGAGAAGGCCGGACAGGGAGCAGAGGTTCCATAAAGAGCAGAGATGGTCAAGCAGCAGAGGTTCAGTAGGGAGCTGAGAAGGCCGGGCAGGCAGCAGAGGTTCCATAAAGAGCAGAGATGGTCAAGCAGACAGCAGAGATTCAGTAGGGAGCTGAGAAGGTCAGACAGGCAGTAGGAGTTCACTAGGAGCAGAGCATTTCAGGCAGGCAGCAGAGGTTTGGTAGGCAGCAGAGAAGGTCAGGCAGGCAGCAGAGGTTCAGTAGGATGCAGAGAAGGCCGGGCAGGCAGCAGCGGTTCAGTAGGGAGCAGAGAAGGCCGGGCAGGCAGAAGAGGCTCAGTAGGAAGCAGAGAAGACCGGGCAGGCAGTAGAGGTTTGGTAGGAAGCAGAGAAGGCCAGGCAGGCAGCAGAAGTTCAGTAGGAAGCGGAGAAGGCCAGGCAGGGAGCAGAGGTTCAGTAGCAAGCAAAGAAGGCCAGGGAGGCAGCAGAAGTTTGGTAGGGAGCAGAGAAGGCCAGGCAGGCAGCAGAGGTTCAGTAGGAAGCTGAGAAGGTCGGGCAGGCAGCAGAGGTTTGGTAGAGAGCAGAGAAGGGCAGGCTGCAGAGGTTTGGTAGAGAGCAGAGAAGGCCAGGCAGGCAGCAGAGGTTCAGTAGGAAGCAGAGAAGGCCAGGCAGGCAGCAGCGGTTAAGTAGGAAGCGGAGAAGGCCGAGCAGGCAGCAGAGGTTTAGTAGGGAGCAGAGAAGGCCGGGCAGGCAGCAGAGGTTTAGTAGGGAGCAGAGAAGGCCGGGCAGGCAGCAGAGGTTCAGTAGGAAGCAGATAAGGCCAGGCAGGCAGCAGAGGTTCAGTAGGAAGCAGAGAAGGCCAGGCAGGCAGCAGAGGTTCAGTAGGAAGTGGAGAAGGCCGGGCAGGCAGCAGAGGTTCAGTAGGAAGTGGAGAAGGCCGAGCAGGCAGCAGCGGTTCAGTAGGAAGTGGAGAAGGCCGGGCAGGCAGCAGAGGTTCAGTAGGAAGTGGAGAAGGCCAGGCAGGCAGCAGAGGTTCAGTAGGAAGCAGAGAAGGCCAGGCAGGCAGCAGCGGTTCAGTAGGAAGTGGAGAAGGCCGAGCAGGCAGCAGAGGTTTAGTAGGGAGCGGAGAAGGCCGGGCAGGCAGCAGAGGTTCAGTAGGAAGCAGAGAAGGCCAGGCAGGCAGCAGAGGTTCAGTAGGAAGCAGAGAAGGCCAGGCAGGCAGCAGCGGTTCAGTAGGAAGTGGAGAAGGCCGAGCAGGCAGCAGCGGTTCAGTAGGAAGTGGAGAAGGCCGGGCAGGCAGCAGAGGTTCAGTAGGAAGTGGAGAAGGCCGAGCAGGCAGCAGAGGTTTAGTAGGGAGCGGAGAAGGCCGGGCAGGCAGCAGAGGTTCAGTAGGAAGCAGAGAAGGCCAGGCAGGCAGCAGAGGTTCAGTAGGAAGCAGAGAAGGCCAGGCAGGCAGCAGCGGTTCAGTAGGAAGTGGAGAAGGCCGAGCAGGCAGCAGCGGTTCAGTAGGAAGCAGCGGTCAGGCAAGCAGTCTATTATTATTAATTTTACATCTGCAGCTGCCGGTCGGTCTTCTCTCTCCTCGGTAACCCAATTCCTCCCTCCCTCCCTCTCACCCATCACCCATCCCGGGGAAATCTCTGGACATCCTTCATGATTCATTGTTTTAATAAGCCTCATTTTTTACCCCTCGGTTCCTCACAACCCTCGAAGTGTGTCATGTTTCTGGGGCAGATCTGCTGTGCAGCTGCTTCTCACGTCTGCAATAATAAATGTCAGAGGAACCCGGCAATATAACTCTGCGCTTCCTCACCGCTGAGAAAGTTCTGTGAAGTTTCATGATTAAAGCTGAACTCCGGGATAATAAATCCATCGGCCATATATCTTCTTCCAGATCTGTGCAGTAATCCTGTGTGAGACACTGCTGCCCTCTCTCTCCTTATGCAAGGGGGACTGGTCTTGTCTCCGCCCCCTCCTGTAGTGGGTGGAGCCTCCCACAGCTCTGCTCTCTCTCCCTTGTGCAGGAGGGACTGGTCTTGTCTCCGCCCCCTCCTGTAGTGGGTGGAGCCTCCCACAGCTCTGCTCTCTCTCCCTTGTGCAGGAGGGACTGGTCTTGTCTCCGCCCCCTCCTGTAGTGGGTGGAGCCTCCCACAGCTCTGCTCTCTCTCCCTTGTGCAGGAGGGACTGGTCTTGTCTCGGCCCCCTCCTGTAGTGGGTGGAGCCTCCCAGAGCTCTGCTCTCTCTCCTTGTGCAGGGGGGACTGGTCTTGTCTCCGCCCCCTCCTGTAGTTGGTGGAGACTCCCACAGCTCTGCTCTCTCTCCTTGTGCAGGGGGGACTGGTCTTGTCTCCGCCCCCTCCTGTAGTCTTCTGCTGGTAGCCTGTAGTGGGTGGAGCCTTTGTGACTGGAGCGTAGCACCATTGACTACAGGCAGAACAGGGATTCTGGTTCTTGAATGGCGGCACTGTACCTGTAAAACCCAGCTGCCTCTTCTTTGGGGTCTAATTCACGCTTTGTTGTCTCTTATTTCAGGGGTTGCCGAGCAGTTTGCCATCACTGAAGCCACCCTGAGTGCCTGGTCCTCGCTGGACGATGAAGAGATGCATTATGGGTTGGGCTCCGAAGAGATACGTCAGCTTCAAGGTAAAGTTAGAGACAAAAAAAAATATGGCGTTTCGGCAGAAAAAAAAAACGCTTGACGCATCTAAGCGCATGTTAACACTAGGAACATCAAGCGATTGAGCGTTAATTCAGATCAACGGGCAGAATAAATTATTATGAAATAACGCCCAAGCGCTTGGTGCGTCTAAACGCTTCTAGACGTGTTTACGTGCATTTAGCGTTTTTTTCCTGCTGCCAGGTGAAAAGATGTCTAGGAGAGATGGGCGAACGCCCTGTTGTTCATGGGGCCTGAGGGACGACCATCGCAAAATGGGTATAAAATATAATTGCCCTCGTTGGATAAAACAATATCGCAGTTATTTCCTGTCTGTTTCTTTGTTTTTGGTGGTTAATAGGTCAGTTGGGCCCCTGTGTTACTGCAGGCTGGGTGAGGGCGGAAAGCCCCCGCGTACCAACCAATAAGAAGGGTTGACGGGGTTACGTCCTAAAAGATAAATGCAGACGGACAATTTTATTTCATATTTTCATAAACTGATACTTTGTATCTTTTTTCTTTATTTGTGCTTCTTCCATGAAACTCAGTTAACACGGCACGCTGCTATTTTTAGAAAGCCCGGCATGGCCTTGTTCCGCTTCAGTAGTGACTAATAAAGGGGTTTTATCTCTGGGGGGGGGTTCTGCTATTTAGGGCTATTATTAGAACATCAGGTCCAAATGTTCCGTTAATCCTCGCTGTGCCAGCTGGGCCATATTCCACCCTTTAGAGAAGGATGACGTCTCCTGTACTGCGTACATTTCTTACTGACCCTCACACAGGGCTGTCTTAATGCATGGGTACTCCTGGGCACTTACCAGGGGCCCCAGGTGCAAGGGGGCACCATGTAAGTCTTGCATTACCTCATACTTGCCAACTGTCCCAAATTTGCCAGGCCTGTCACGCTTTTTACTAGGCTGTCCCGGGATGGCCATGTCCTGAGCAGCGCCCTCCTGACCCCCTTGTACTGCGCCCTCCTGACCCCCTTGTACTGCGCCCTCCTGACCCCCTTGTACTGCGCCCTCCTGACCCCCTTGTACTGCGCCCTCCTGACCCCCTTGTACTGCGCCCTCCTGACCCCCCATTATTGTGCCCTCCTGACCCCCCCTGTACTGTACCCTCCTGATACCAGTATTGTGCCATCCTGACCCCCCTGTACTGTGCCCTTCTGACCCCCCTGTACTGTACCCTCCTGATACCAGTATTGTGCCATCCTGACCCCCCTGTACTGTGCCCTCCTGATCCCAGTATTGTGCCCTCCTGACCCCTCTGTACTCTACCCTCCTAATCCCCCTGTACAGTGCTCTCCTGACCCCCTGTACTGTGCCCTCCTGACCCCCCTGTACTCTACACTCCTAATCCCCCTGTACAGTGCATTCCTGGTCACCATGTACTGTGCCCTCCTGATTCCAGTATTGCGCCCTCCTGATTCCAGTATTGCGCCCTCCTGATTCCAGTATTGCGCCCTCCTGATTCCAGTATTGCGCCCTCCTGATTCCAGTTTTGCCATTCCAGTATTGCGCCCTCCTGATTCCAGTATTGCGCCCTCCTGATTCCAGTATTGCGCCCTCCTGATTCCAGTATTGCGCCCTCCTGATTCCAGTATTGCGCCCTCCTGATTCCAGTATTGCGCCCTCCTGATTCCAGTATTGCGCCCTCCTGATCCCCCTGTATTGTGCCCTCCTGATCCTCCTGATCCCCCTGTACTGTGCCCTCCTGATCCCAGTATTGTGCCCTCCGGACCCCCCTGTACTTTGTCCTTTGTGTTGATTAGTCTTTGATTTATGGAATGATTTTTATAATTGTTTAAAATCGACTTTTACTAATTAATTAACAATTACCAATTACTAATAAATATATGTTTTAATTCTATCAGCTATTTATACTTTCATTCTTGAGGGGAGGTGCGTGAATTGGGGAAGGCAGGTAGGGTGATAGGGGCCCCAGAGCATTACTTTGCCCAGGGGCCCATTATGCTATTAGGATTCCCTTGTCCTCACATAGGGTAAGAGTCATGTCACTGCCTCTTTATGAGGGTAAATAAGAAATGTACGCAGTACAGAAGACTTTGTAATGGGCGGAATTTAGCCCAGTCGGCAGAGCGAGGGTTAACGGGACCCATCTGCGTAACTGCTCAACGGGTCCCTCAGGGCTCCGCTGCGTCTTCCTGGTAAGCGCGCGGTCCACACAGCGCCTTCTATTCCTGATTAATAGAACCAACCCAGTTTAGGAGCCTGAGGCGCGTTGAGGCGAGGAGCCGCAATGTGGGTCCTTAAAGGGCCACTCCACCCGGAACGTTTTCTTTAACTCTGCATAGAGCTGGGAAGGTTTTATCCCCCCCCCCCCCCATATTTCTCCGTTTTATGAAGAATCCACTAGGGGGCAATGACACCGTCGTCCTGTCTGTGTGATATAATCTAACCGTGTCTGTCCCCACCCCCACCCCATTCTCCCCTTTAATCCCTTTAATGGCGTACACCTTTCCAATGCCGGTCTATAACCTCATAAACATGTAGTATGGACCCCTGCGTTGTACAAAGTATACAAGGTCGTCCAGAGCAAACATGCCACACTGCCCCCCCCCCCAATATGAGCATTAAGTGTCAGCAAAAATCCCCCCACAAAGAAACTGAACACTAATCTGCATGCTTACCCCCAAAGCATAAATAAAGCATAATTCCCCCACCACCCAGTACAAATTTGTCCCTCTGCTGAAATCTTTGCCCCCATCCCCAAAGCTCAGATACCCCCCCCCCCCCCCAAAAAAAAATAATTCACACTTCCTACCACAAATCCTTTACTCTCCTAGAATTCATCTTCTCCTCCCACTTCAAATCCCCCCTCCTAGCACAAATCTTCTCCCTCCCCCCTCTCAGCACAAATCCCCTAAACCACCACTCTTACCATCCCTCCCCCCCCAAATTCCCCCTCCTAGAACAATACTGATCCCCCCCCAATCTCCTTGTGGTGCTCCTCCACCTTAGATGATACCACAGGGCCCCGGGCAGCCGTCCCTCCTGCCCACCCCTTGTCCCAGCCCTGCCTATACTGTATTTTACTTCAAGCCACGAAAGTAGGTATTGCTTTACTGGGGGTGGGGTGAGTGCGGGGCGGTTTTAAGGATAAATTTACATCAATGTTGCGTCAGGAATGTGCATAAAATTTCGTTTTTTCCCGACGCGCCAAGAAAGGCGCTTCACCTTAGCAAACGCTCAGGGGGTGCCGTCATTTGTTAGTGGCACCAGTTGGGGCTGGTGCTCAAAATTTTTGGGGGGGCGCAAACAAACTGAAAAAAACCCCATCAAATGCAGCCAGTGTGCCCCATCAAACGCAACCAGTTTGCCCCCCCCCCCCCCCGCCCAGCACTGACCTTTCTCAGGTCAGCGCTGTCCTCCTCCACGCTCCCTCCAAGTCCTCGATGTCATCTCTGCTATGATTGGACACCTGCTGCTTCAGCCAATCAGGTGACCGGTAACCAGACCCAGTGCACCTGATTGGCTGAGAGGCGGATCAGTGTTAGGGAAGCGATTCCCTAACACTGCCAGTGCGCTCTCTGTTTAACAATTTGGAAGCCTATTAGAGCCTATGGCTCTAATCGGGCACTTCCAGAACACACCCGCCGCTGTAATTCAGATGGCCGGCGCTCAACAGGGGGCCGGACACCTGAATAGGGGGCGGCAGCGGCGACAATAGATAGATTTATGCAATACATGAATCTATCTATTGGAGATTGACGGGTGCAGGAGAGAGGGGGCGGTGCGCCTGCGCCCACTATAGACGCACCGCCACTGAGTGGCACCCCTATGCATCTGCAAATGCAATGCTGCAGCATCAGGCGGTTCACTGTGGCGCATTTTGGCGAAAAAAAAAGTAATGGACGCGTCTTTTCCACGTAAGGCCGCCCATTGAAAGGAATAAGCTGCCCTACCTGAGACGCGCGGGAATGCACCTGTAGGAGTGAAGCAAGCCTAAAGTGTATTACTGTCTACCCACATTCTTTGGTTGGAGTACGAAATGATTAGAACCTCTGTTGAGTTTTTTTTCTAGCGGTGTCCCAATAGGGGAGATTTCCCTTTTACTTCCTGTCCCCAGGAAGCACAACAGGAAATGAGAGGAAATCTCTTCAAGCAGGGAAAAACTCTCACCAAAACAGGTGTCCCCATCGGAAGACCCAATCCCTGTTTTGGTGACAACTGTAACATTTATGATTTTTGTAGCGGCCTCACCTCTCTCCCTTTCTTTATCGATCATATGGCTGTTGTCTAGGGGTACCTGGGAGAGAGAGATGATACACACCACGGCCCATGTCCTCCGTAACTGAGAGGTGAAGGCCAGAGATTGGGCTTTTGTGTAGGTGTCCTAGAGTCAAGTCCAGTCCTTCGTCCCTGACTCCTTTGCTTAGTAACCCAAGTTCCACACAGTGAGTAGGTACAACTCAGTTTTATTCTTCTTGCCAAGCAATAAAACAATCTTTCTCCTCTAGAAAATGGGGGGACAGATCGAGGCACAATCCTTTCCCTTCTTGCTGCTGCCCACTGTGCTGTCACCAGTGGTGAAGTTACTGTCACTGACTAGGTAATAGAACGTGAATTACCTTCGCTCACTTTGCCCCTGTCAGGGGAAGAAATCCGTCCAAGGGAGAAATGGAGGCCTCTCCGTCACCAGCGATGCTGCGCCGGACTCTTCAGAGAAGTTACTGCGCACCAGTCCTCACAAACTCAGACACGGGCACCCAAGGAGTTATGGCCCCCTCGGATTCCTCCACCCTCGCGGAACTCAGTCGAAGGTACTGAGCCCCAGGCATCCGCCATAGTACCTCACCCCAGGCTAAAGGTGCCTGAGATGGACTCCATCTCCGCTCCGGCTAGACCAAGGGCGCCTAGGCCTGGAACACCGGAACGCCAGCACCCAAGCTGAAGGTGCCTGGGTGCGGCCGTGTCCTCCGACTCTCCTCCCAAAACAGGGCGTCTGCCCCTTTTATGACCTCTCCCTTTGCGTCCCAGCACGTTCCCCGCCCCACCAGCTCCAGGGGAGGACAAAAAGGCACGGTTCGCGGTGTGAGTTCAACTCCGGCCCCAGGCAACAGCGCCACCCAGGGACCCCAAGGAACCTCACACCACCAGAGTCCTCACCTAATTCAAATACCCGCTACATTTTTATTTATTTTTTTCACCCAGTCTGGGCAGGTGTGTGTGTGTGTGTGTGTGTGTGTGTGTATATATATATATATATACATATATACACACATACACACATACACACATACACCTGCCCAAACTGGGTGAAAAAAATAAATAAAAATGTAGCGGGTATTTGAATTATGTGAGGACTCTGGTGGTGTGAGGTTCACTGGGGGTGCACTGTGATGTAAGGGAGAGTGGGGAGACTCAACTTCTGATGGTGGGGGGGGGGCGCTTGACATCTAATATATGGGGAGGGGATGCGCTGGACAGAGGTGGCTCTAGGCTTTGTGAGGCCTTAGGCAAAACTTGACATGGGGCCCCCACTCGCACCCATAATGGTAAAAATAATTCAAGAACAAGAGCCTCTCCCCACAACCCTGGTCGGTTGTGGGGGTCTGCGGGCAGGGGGCTTATTGGAATCTGGAAGCCCCCTTTAACAAGGCACCCCCCCATATCCTGCTCTTTAATAACTAAGGGGAGGGGGCCACCCGGTGAACCCGCCCCTTGTGATGTCATTGACTGAGACTGAGGGCATGCTGGGTCATTGACGTCACAAGGGGTGGTGTCACCGATATTCACTGGTTGTTAGGGACGCTGGCGGCCCCGCTCCTGAGTCAGGGCTCTTAGCGCTGCCTGAGCACAGCAGCGTTAAGGTCCCCTGTCCCTCAAAACTGGGGTAATGCATTGGGTAATTTAGGCGGCCGCGAGGCCCCTCTGTGTGCGAGGCCTTAGGCGACTGCCTAATTTGCCTAATTAAAGAGCCGCCTGTGGCGCTGGACATCTAATCTTACAGATACAACCGGCCCTTTTGAGGACAATCATAATGCTGATGCGGCCCACGAAGAAATTGAGTTTGACTCCCCTGGTCTAGATAGAAGAAGCTGCCTTTGCAGGGATCTCTATAACTATTGTAAACCTTGAGAAAGCCAGAGCATGTTGCTCTACAGAGAGACCCTGTGTGGCAGCAGCTTTGTAAGTTACTTAGGACAAAGGCTCTGTTCATGTAAGGTTTTATTATTCTAGGCAGCCCTCTTGTGGCAGAATGTTGTCATTGCATCTCTCTTTTCCTCTTTCCCTGCAGATCTGGAGAGCTTCTACCTGCAGAGCCGACTGCTGAGTTACACCCACGGGGCCTGTGGATCGGATTTGGGGGGCAGCCTCCCCGGCCTCTCCTATTCCTCCGCCGTGTCCTTGGCTGCCGCTTCCCAGCAGCTGCTGCCCATGGAGAGATGGGATGTGTCGGAACCCCCCTCTGCCTTCCAGTGCCCCCTGGTGAATGGTGGCAGGAGCAGCAGCTCGGACAACTCCAAAGCACCGGCGATGGTGGAGGGAGAGGTCCCCATTGAAACCTGCAAACCCCGGCTCAACCAGTCGCTCCACTACGTGGACAGCAGCTCGCTGTCGGAGGACGAGGTCTTCTACAACTGAGCGGACCCCTGACCGCTAGAAGGTGGCCATTTTGTGGCCGACTAATGAGCCCCCTTTGCTGGCGGTTTTTCAGGTGCTCCTCGGGGGAGGGACTACTCAGACTCCAGCCTTTCCTGCTGGGACTCATTTGGAAGCCTACCAATCTCTGTATTCCCAGATGGGGGAGGCTGCTGCCTCTAGAGACGAGGAGGCGTAGACTGCTGTGGAGCATTCTGGGACCAGGGGGCTGGGGACTGGCAGCAACTGAGCAGGACAGGGGGCCCCCCCACACATCAGCAATATGTCTGTCACTTTGGAGGGCCCCGCCTTCCTCTGCCGAAGAAGGCTCCAACCCAAAGCCTTACTTTACTTCAATGGCCATTCCGCCCATTACTGACATTTCAGTTTTTTATGTGGATATTAGTAGTTGGCTTCTCTTCTTTCCAGGAGAGCATTCCCACCTTCTACAGCCTTTACACAAGGAAATAAATGCAGCAGAGGGAGTGAGACTTCTGTGATTAGTAATGGCTCCCAGGGGGGTGGGTTGGGACCAGGCCTCGTTGGTTAATTTAATGAGCCAGCTCCACATAGAACTGAAATGCCAGTGTGAGGCGGGGTCGGCCCGTACCTTGTGGTTTCATGTCCGTCTGTTGGCGCTGGCGTTCTGTGAGGTCATGTCGCTGTATTGATTCCAGTGATTGGCATTTCTGTGTCCCATCGACTGTGCAAATATACCGATCAATCACCAGTGTTTGTAGCGTCTTTCCTGTCTCCATCACATGGGGGTGCCATTCACCGCACTTAGTTCGGTCAATTGCGCTAATGGGCAGTAAAATGCGCCCTTTATTGCAAGAATCTGGGTGGGCCATTCAAATAGAAATCCTAGAAGCTGGGGGGGAGGGAGACACCTTAAAAAAAAAAAAGACAATTTGTAGGCTGCAGCAGCAATGGAAGTCAGAATTTTATAGAGGTGCCATCAGGCTCCCAGTGAAAGTTCATGTGCTGCAGCTCTGCTGACCCCTGCTGGCCGCTGAATAAACTGAGAATACCAACAAAATCTGATTACTTTTTATTATATTGTATAAATATAGAAAACAGATCCGTACCGTAAATCGGATTGAACATCACACAGATAATTCCACATATGGGTGCGTCTCAAAAAATGTGACGATCATCAAAAAGTTCATTTATTTCAGTAATTCGATTCAAAAAGTGAAACTCCTATATTTTATATAGATGTGTTACACACAGAGTGATAGATTTCAAGCATTTCTTTCTTTTAGTTTTGATGATTATGGCTTACAGTGAGTGACACCCCAAAATTCAGCATCTCAAGAAATTAGAATATTGTAAAAAAGTTGAATATTGTAGACTCGCGGTGTCGCGCTCTATGGCGGAGTCGTGGTGTCAAGCTCTATGGCGGTGTCGCAGTGTCGCACTCTAATCAGCTCAGTAACTTAAAACACCTGTAAATATTTCCTGACCCTTTAAAAGGTCTCTCTCAGTCGGGTTCAGTAGGTTACACAATCATGAGGAAAACTGCTGACCTGACAGTTGTCCAGAAGACAGTCATTGTCACCCTCCACAAGGAGGGAAAGTCACAAAAGGTAATTTCTAAAGAAGCTGGCTGTTCACAGAGTGCTATATCCAAGCATATTAATGGAAAGTTGAGTGGAAGGAAAAAGTTGTGGTAGAAAAAGGTGCACAAGCGACAGGGATAACCGCAGCCGTGAGAGGATTGTGAGGCAAAGGCCATTGAGGAATTTGGGGGAGATTCACAAGGAGTGGACTATGCCTGGTCTCAGTGCTTCAAAAGCCACCACACACTGACGTATGTGGCGACATGGGCTACAAATGTCACATTCCTTGTTTCACTCCTGAACCAAAGACAACGTCAAAAGCGTCCTACCTGGGCTAAGGAGATAAGGGACTGGAGGGTTGCTCAGTAGTAAAATTTTTTGCATTTCATTTGGTCCCAGAGTCTGGAGGAGGAGTGGAGAGGCACAGAATCCAAGTTGCATGAGGTCCAGTGTGAAGTTTCCACAGTCAGTGATGATTTGGGGAGTCGTGTCATCTGCTGGTGTTGGCCTCTCTGTGTTTTATCAAGTCCAAAGTCAGCTCAGCCCTCTAGCAGGAAATTCTAGAGCTCTTCATTCTTCCCTCTGCTGACCAGATTTATGGAGATGCTGATTTCATTTTCCAGCAGGACTTGGCACCTCCCACACTGCCAAAACTACCAATACCTGGTCACATGATCATGGGATCACTGGGCTTGATTTTCCAGCAAACTTGCCTGACCTAAACCCCATAGAGAATCTGTGGGGTATTGTCAAGAGGAAGATGAGAGACACCGGACCCAATAATGCAGACGAGCTGAAGGCGCTATCAAAGCAACCCGGACTTCCATAACACCTCAGCAGTGCCTCCATGCCACGCAGCATTGATGCCGTAATTCATGCAAAAGGAGCCCCGACCAAGTATTGAGTGCATCCTATACTGTACATGGACAGACTTCTCACTAAGACAACATTTCTGTATTACAAAGCCTTATTTTTTATTGGTCTTCTGTAATATTCTAATCATCTGAGATACAGAATTTTGGGGTGTCACTCGCTGTAATCCATAATCATCAAAATTAAAAGAAAGAAACGCTTGAAATCCATCACTCTGTGTGTAACACATCTATAGAAAATATAGGAGTTTCACTTTTTGAATTGAATTACTGAAATAAATTCACTTTTTGATGATATTCACATTTTTGGGAGATGCGCCTGTATAAATTGGCGCACTTATAGTGACACTTAAAAATTCCTAAGAGTGCAACATTGACAATACAAATAGATATAGAAAAATGAAAAAAAACTAATTAATGTTCTTCTATATATCAGTCCTAATTGTATCCAAAAATCAACTCCTCCACTGTGATGATAAAAAAATATCGCACGATCCAATGCTTGTAACGCCCAAGTGGGCCATCGCCTCAAATTAAGAGCACTCTTACCGGAACCTTTGGACCCGATTTATAGAGTCAAATAGGCATGTGGATTAAGATTTCATCAGTAGGGGATCTATATGAAAACCATCTCCAGGGAATCCAAAGACATCTCCCAATCTCTGGTGTAAATCAGCTTATTATGCCATCCAGTGGTCCCCAAATGATCCACCGTATCATAATAAAAGCAAAGCAGGGAAACTCGCATAGTGTAAAACTGTATATAATGTTAATGGAGCCCCCGATGACGTCAGATTTGACGAAGCATGTAGGGCGGAGCTTACACAGGTGACATCACCACGCTCATCTGTACCAGGAAGTGTTTGATTCCCGGGGATGGCATTCTGTACGAAGTGCTTACTATTTTTAATCTTGTGAGTAGTGTGTTCACCTTTGACTCCATTAAAGTTTTATGAAGTTTTACACTTAAGTTTCCCTGCTTTGCTTTTATGATGGTAAGAAAATTAGGTCCTGTTAGATCACTTCAGGCCGGAACCTTTTGCAGGTCTAGATATGTAAAAAAAAATAAAAATAAGTGCCTATACTGTTTAAAATTGACGAATACTGTCTCTCTCTCTGCTCTGCACATGCTCAGTTTCTCTTTTTTTTTTCGGCACAGTGCCGAGTTTATAAAGACCAATCTGCTGCCAGCCTGAAGATTAAAGCAGAACTAAACCCATCGATTTAATGGTTTAAAAAAAAAACGGTTACATTCCCAGCATGGTGGGTTTGCTAACTGTCACGTTTGTTTGTGTCCTCAACCAAACTGTCAAACCATCAAATGGCCGGAGTCATGACGGATTGCCCTGCGGTTGCCATGGTGTTGCACATGCAGACAGAAGCAAAGATGGCAGTTTCCATGGTTGAAAAAGGATAAGAGGGTTTAGTTCCGTTTTGAACTGCTGCTCGGGGGCTCAGGGCTTTGACAAAATGGCCGCCTCCGTCAAGAAGAGACAGGAGCAATGCGGGAGGCAGAATTATTATTGTGGAATGAATGTTCCTTGCTAAAGAATATTATTTTTATCAATTTTTTTATGAGTAAAGTTCCGATTTAGAATTCGCTTTCTTCTCTAATTTTGACCTAAAATTAGACCCAAAATTTTCCAAAACTGCAAATCAATGTTGGGGGAAATTTTCACCCATCGCAAGTCACATTTCTAGGGAACTCTGTCCAATCCTGGAGGAGCTAAGGGAGGGATGGAGATGGTACATACAGGGTTAAACCCCCCCCCCCATGATGGAGGGATTGGGGAGATGATCCCATCCCACTCATAGAATATTATACAAACTCTAAATCACTTCCCCGAATCATCGGAGACCCCAAATCTCCCCATCCGTCCCATCAACCGTCACCTTAATGTGGAAAACCACTTCACAAAAAGACAAGGAAACCCCCCCCCCGCCCCCACCCGCCATAATGAAGGGCGCACCTCCTGGGTGCCAGCTAACGCAGAAGAATTATTTTCCTGGATTTAGAAATGTATCAATATTGTTATTAATGATATTTGATGATTTGACACAAAATATGAACACAAAGTCCTCCTCCGGATGGCGCTGGGCAGATGGCGGAATTATTTGGGGTTGGCGAGATCTTCGATGGCTTTTCCCATCTGAAACGGCAAATCACATTATAATGTAGGCGGAGTCACAGCCAGTGGCCCTCCTACAACCCTCCACCCCCCATTATAATGTAGGCGGAGTCACAGCCAGCGGCTCTCCTACAACCCCCCCTCCCCCCTATTATAATGTAGGCAGAGTCACAGCCAGGGGCTCTCATACAACCCCCCCTCCCCCCTATTATAATGTAGGGGGGGTCACCGCCAGCGGCTCTCCTACAACCCCCTATTATAATGTAGGCGGAGTCACAGACAGCGGCTCTCCTACAACCCCCCCTCCCCCCTATTATAATGTAGGCGGGGTCACCGCCAGCATTTCTCCTACAACCCCCCCATTATAATGTAGGCGGGGTCACAGCCAGCAGCTCTCCTACAACCCCCCTCCCCCCCATCATAATGTAGGCGGGGTCACAGCCAGCAGCTCTCCTACAACCCCCCCCCTATTATAATGTAGGTGGGGTCACAGCCAGTGGCTCTCCTACAACCCCCCATTATAATGTAGGTGGGGTCACAGCCAGCGGCTCTCCTACAACCCCCCCATTATAATGTAGGTGGGGTCACAGCCAGCGGCTCTCCTACAACCCCCCCCTATTATAATGTAGGTGGGGTCACAGCCAGTGGCTCTCCTACAACCCCCCATTATAATGTAGGTGGGGTCACAGCCAGCGGCTCTCCTACAACCCCACCATTATAATGTAGGTGGGGTCACAGCCAGCGGCTCTCCTACAACCCCCCCCTCCCCCCCCCATTCTAATGTAGGCGGAGTCACATCCAGCGGCTCTCCTACAACCCCCCCTCCCCCCTATTATAATGTAGGCGGAGTCACAGCCAGCGGCCCTCAATGCACAGAGTGTCCTTGCTGGGAACTGAACCCCGGGCCCCGGCGCTGGGAATCTACAGACCTAACTTATTACAACCACCAACTAATGACTAAGCCAGGGTGAGAAGATCGAGAACATTGTGGTGACGTACCTCCTTCCGGGTGACACAGCCGACAACTTTTCCGTATTCGGTGACAAATGCATGCTGGAGGCTGAGCAGCTCGAAGAGGTGATGGGCCTGCGGGGGGGATGGGAGGACAGGGAGACATATTACAGGCTGGATACAGAAGACATTTCCGGCAGGCTGGATACAGAAGACATTTCCGGCAGGCTGGATACAGAAGACATTTCCGGCAGGCTGGATACAGAAGACATTTCCGGCATGCTGGATACAGAAGACATTTCCGGCATGCTGGATACAGAAGACATTTCCGGCAGGCTGGATACAGAAGACATTTCCGGCATGCTGGATACAGAAGAAGATTTCCAGCATGCTGGATACAGAAGACATTTCCGGCATGCTGGATACAGAAGACATTTCCGGCAGGCTGGATACAGAAGACATTTCCGGCATGCTGGATACAGAAGAAGATTTCCAGCATACTGGATACAGAAGAAGATTTCCAGCATGCTGGATACAGAAGACATTTCCGGCAGGCTGGATACAGAAGACATTTCCGGCATGCTGGATACAGAAGACATTTCCGGCAGGCTGGATACAGAAGACATTTCCGGCATGCTGGATACAGAAGACATTTCCGGCATGCTGGATACAGAAGACATTTCCGGCATGCTGGATACAGAAGACATTTCCGGCAGGCTGGATACAGAAGACATTTCCAGCATGCTGGATACAGAAGACATTTCCGGCATGCTGGATACAGAAGACATTTCCGGCAGGCTGGATACAGAAGACATTTCCGGCATGCTGGATACAGAAGAAGATTTCCAGCATACTGGATACAGAAGAAGATTTCCAGCATGCTGGATACAGAAGACATTTCCGGCAGGCTGGATACAGAAGACATTTCCGGCATGCTGGATACAGAAGACATTTCCGGCAGGCTGGATACAGAAGACATTTCCGGCATGCTGGATACAGAAGACATTTCCGGCATGCTGGATACAGAAGACATTTTCCGGCATGCTGGATACAGAAGACATTTCCGGCAGGCTGGATACAGATGACATTTCCCGGCAGGCTGGATACAGAAGACATTTCCGGCAGGCTGGATACAGAAGACATTTCCGGCAGGCTGGATACAGAAGAAGATTTCCAGCATGCTGGATACAGAAGACATTTCCGGCAGGCTGGATACAGAAGAAGAATTTCCGGCAGGCTGGATACAGAAGACATTCCCGGCAGGCTGGATACAGAAGAAGATTTCCGGCATGCTGGATACAGAAGACATTTCCGGCATGCTGGATACAGAAGACATTTCCGGCAGGCTGGATACAGAAGACATTTCCGGCATGCTGGATACAGAGAAGATTTCCAGCATACTGGATACAGAAGAAGATTTCCAGCATGCTGGATACAGAAGACATTTCCGGCAGGCTGGATACAGAAGACATTCCGGCATGCTGGATACAGAAGACATTTCCGGCAGGCTGGATACAGAAGACATTTCCGGCATGCTGGATACAGAAGACATTTCCGGCATGCTGGATACAGAAGACATTTCCGGCATGCTGGATACAGAAGACATTTCCGGCATGCTGGATACAGAAGACATTTCCGGCAGGCTGGATACAGAAGACATTTCGGCAGGCTGGATACAGAAGACATTTCCGGCAGGCTGGATACAGAAGACATTTCCGGCAGGCTGGATACAGAAGAAGATTTCCAGCATGCTGGATACAGAAGACATTTCCGGCAGGCTGGATACAGAAGAAGATTTCCGGCAGGCTGGATACAGAAGACATTTCCGGCAGGCTGGATACAGAAGAAGATTTCCGGCATGCTGGATACAGAAGACATTTCCGGCAGGCTGGATACAGAAGAAGATTTCCAGCATGATGGATACAGAAGACATTTCCGGCAGGCTGGATACAGAAGACATTTCCGGCAGGCTGGATACAGAAGACATTTCCGGCAGGCTGGATACAGAAGACATTTCCGGCATGCTGGATACAGAAGACATTTCCGGCATGCTGGATACAGAAGACATTTCCGGCAGGCTGGATACAGAAGACATTTCCGGCAGGCTGGATACAGAAGACATTTCCGGCATGCTGGATACAGAAGACATTTCCGGCAGGCTGGATACAGAAGAAGATTTCCGGCAGGCTGGATACAGAAGACATTTCCGGCATGCTGGATACAGAAGAAGATTTCCAGCATGCTGGATACAGAAGACATTTCCGGCAGGCTGGATACAGAAGAAGATTTCCAGCATGCTGTATACAGAAGACATTTCCGGCAGGCTGGATACAGAAGACATTTCCGGCAGGCTGGATACAGAAGAAGATTTCCGGCATGCTGGATACAGAAGACATTTCCGGCAGGCTGGATACAGAAGAAGATTTCCGGCATGCTGGATACAGAAGACATTTCCGGCAGGCTGGATACAGAAGACATTTCCGGCATGCTGGATACAGAAGAAGATTTCCGGCATGCTGGATACAGAAGACATTTCCGGCAGGCTGGATACAGAAGAAGATTTCCGGCAGGCTGGATACAGAAGACATTTCCGGCAGGCTGGATACAGAAGAAGATTTCCAGCATGCTGGATACAGAAGACATTTCCGGCAGGCTGGATACAGAAGAAGATTTCCAGCATGCTGTATACAGAAGACATTTCCGGCAGGCTGGATACAGAAGACATTTCCGGCAGGCTGGATACAGAAGACATTTCCGGCATGCTGGATACAGAAGACATTTCCGGCATGCTGGATACAGAAGACATTTCCGGCAGGCTGGATACAGAAGAAGATTTCCAGCATGCTGGATACAGAAGACATTTCCGGCATGCTGGATACAGAAGACATTTCCGGCAGGCTGGATACAGAAGAAGATTTCCAGCATGCTGGATACAGAAGACATTTCCGGCAGGCTGGATACAGAAGACATTTCCGGCATGCTGGATACAGAAGACATTTCCGGCAGGCTGGATACAGAAGAAGATTTCCAGCATGCTGGATACAGAAGACATTTCCGGCAGGCTGGATACAGAAGACATTTCCGGCATGCTGGATACAGAAGAAGATTTCCAGCATGCTGGATACAGAAGACATTTCCGGCATGCTGGATACAGAAGACATTTCCGGCATGCTGGATACAGAAGACATTTCCGGCATGCTGGATACAGAAGACATTTCCGGCATGCTGGATACAGAAGACATTTCCGGCAGGCTGGATACAGAAGAAGATTTCCAGCATGCTGGATACAGAAGACCTTTCCGGCAGGCTGGATACAGAAGACATTTCCGGCAGGCTGGATACAGAAGACATTTCCGGCAGGCTGGATACAGAAGACATTTCCGGCAGGCTGGATACAGAAGACATTTCCGGCAGGCTGGATACAGAAGAAGATTTCCAGCATGCTGGATACAGAAGACATTTCCGGCAGGCTGGATACAGAAGAAGATTTCCGGCATGCTGGATACAGAAGACATTTCCGGCAGGCTGGATACAGAAGAAGATTTCCAGCATGCTGGATACAGAAGACATTTCCGGCAGGCTGGATACAGAAGAAGATTTCCAGCATGATGGATACAGAAGACATTTCCGGCAGGCTGGATACAGAAGACATTTCCGGCAGGCTGGATACAGAAGACATTTCCGGCAGGCTGGATACAGAAGACATTTCCCGGCATGCTGGATACAGAAGACATTTCCGGCAGGCTGGATACAGAAGACATTTCCGGCAGGCTGGATACAGAAGAAGATTTCCAGCATGCTGGATACAGAAGACATTTCCGGCAGGCTGGATACAGAAGAAGATTTCCAGCATGCTGGATACAGAGACATTTTCCGGCAGGCTGGATACAGAAGACATTTCCGGCAGGCTGGATACAGAAGACATTTCCGGCAGGCTGGATACAGAAGACATTTCCGGCATGCTGGATACAGAAGACATTTCCGGCAGGCTGGATACAGAAGAAGATTTCCAGCATGCTGGATACAGAAGACATTTCCGGCAGGGCTGGATACAGAAGACATTTCGGCATGCTGGATACAGAAGAAGATTTCCAGCATGCTGGATACAGAAGGACATTTCCGGCATGCTGGATACAGAAGGACATTTCCGGCATGCTGGATTACAGAAGACATTTCCGGCATGCTGGATACAGAAGACATTTCCGGCAGGCTGGATACAGAAGAAGATTTCCAGCATGCTGGATACAGAAGACCTTTCCAGCATGCTGGATACAGAAGACCTTTCCGGGCAGGCTGGATACAGAAGACATTTCCGGCAGGCTGGATACAGAAGACATTTCCGGCAGGCTGGATACAGAAGAAGATTTCCAGCATGCTGGATACAGAAGACATTTCCGGCAGGCTGGATACAGAAGAAGATTTCCGGCATGCTGGATACAGAAGACATTTCCGGCAGGCTGGATACAGAAGAAGATTTCCAGCATGCTGGATACAGAAGACATTTCCGGCAGGCTGGATACAGAAGAAGATTTCCAGCATGATGGATACAGAAGACATTTCCGGCAGGCTGGATACAGAAGACATTTCCGGCAGGCTGGATACAGAAGACATTTCCGGCAGGCTGGATACAGAAGACATTTCCGGCATGCTGGATACAGAAGACATTTCCGGCATGCTGGATACAGAAGACATTTCCGGCAGGCTGGATACAGAAGAAGATTTCCGGCAGGCTGGATACAGAAGACATTTCCGGCATGCTGGATACAGAAGAAGATTTCCAGCATGCTGGATACAGAAGACATTTCCGGCAGGCTGGATACAGAAGAAGATTTCCAGCATGCTGGATACAGAAGACATTTCCGGCAGGCTGGATACAGAAGACATTTCCGGCAGGCTGGATACAGAAGACATTTCCGGCAGGCTGGATACAGAAGAAGATTTCCGGCATGCTGGATACAGAAGACATTTCCGGCAGGCTGGATACAGAAGAAGATTTCCGGCATGCTGGATACAGAAGACATTTCCGGCAGGCTGGATACAGAAGACATTTCCGGCAGGCTGGATACAGAAGACATTTCCGGCATGCTGGATACAGAAGAAGATTTCCGGCATGCTGGATACAGAAGAAGATTTCCAGCATGCTGGATACAGAAGAAGATTTCCAGCATGCTGGATACAGAAGACAATTCCGGCAGGCTGGATACAGAAGAAGATTTCCAGCATGCTGGATACAGAAGACATTTCCGGCATGCTGGATACAGAAGACATTTCCGGCATGCTGGATACAGAAGACATTTCCGGCATGCTGGATACAGAAGACATTTCCGGCATGCTGGATACAGAAGACATTTCCGGCAGGCTGGATACAGAAGAAGATTTCCAGCATGCTGGATACAGAAGACATTTCCGGCATGCTGGATACAGAAGACATTTCCGGCATGCTGGATACAGAAGACATTTCCGGCATGCTGGATACAGAAGACATTTCCGGCAGGCTGGATACAGAAGACATTTCCGGCATGCTGGATACAGAAGAAGATTTCCAGCATGCTGGATACAGAAGAAGATTTCCAGCATGCTGGATACAGAAGACATTTCCGGCAGGCTGGATACAGAAGAAGATTTCCAGCATGCTGGATACAGAAGAAGATTTCCGGCAGGCTGGATACAGAAGAAGATTTCCAGCATGCTGGATACAGAAGAAGATTTCCAGCATGCTGGATACAGAAGAAGATTTCCAGCATGCTGGATACAGAAGACATTTCCGGCAGGCTGGATACAGAAGAAGATTTCCAGCATGCTGGATACAGAAGAAGATTTCCGGCAGGCTGGATACAGAAGAAGATTTCCAGCATGCTGGATACAGAAGATTTCCAGCATGCTGGATACAGAAGACAATTCCGGCAGGCTGGATACAGAAGAAGATTTCCAGCATGCTGGATACAGAAGAAGATTTCCAGCATGCTGGATACAGCTGCACTCTTACCTCATGCAGGGAAGTCCAGGAGGAGAGCTGGAAAGTGACGGGATCAATGGTGCACCCCTCCCCCAACGTGCTACCACATGAGACCTGAAAAATGACAGCATGAGGACCGCGTGTCAGCAGAACATCACAGGAGAGCCCCCAGGGGGCGCAGTACTTTTCATAACAAATCTGCAACATTTACCGTTTATTTTTAGACAAAGCTGCAAGAAAAAAATTCTATAATTTTTTTTTTTTTTTTTTTCTGAGTCTCGTGATCAGAAGATCTCTCATGTGTCAGCCAGCGGCAGCTGCAGGGGATAGGAGGGAGCTTAGCCAAAGCTGGAACGTCCCCCGTCCCCCCCCGCCACCGCTGGCTGACATAGGGAGATGGAGATCATTGTCGGATTTTTGAATTTACGAATTATGATCGTAACAAATGACCCCAAAAATGGAAAAAAAAAATGTATGAAATGAAAATGAACACACTTTTCGGCACTGCACGTCTAATGGACACTGCTGGTGGTAGGTGATGATTTTTGTTATTTTATTGGATACCGGTTGAAGCTTGTGCCAATTCTCTTAAGGGGGGGGGGGGGTGAGGGGGAGAGGGGGAATAGAAAATGGAGATTTCACAGGACATTAGACGGACAGTGACCCTCACTCACCTTGTGGTCGGGGGTGGTGGGCTCCTGCTGGGACTCGTGTGTCTCCAGGAATCGGATCAGCTGAGAGCGTCTCGCGGTTCCCGCCAGGATCCGGGACTCTGCGGAGAGGTCACACACTCGGCTCTCATTCTATCCATCCATATTAAAGTAATACTAAAAAATTCTCTACAGAGTCTTCTCTACACTGAAAACGTTATTCTATATTCCTACTGGCTTCCTGAGAGGATAATTGGGGTGAGGGGGGGGGGGGTGGGGGTCAATGCAAGTGCAGAGCTTGTCCATCAGTGCTGCCAACCAAGTCTGCTTCCCCTAATAACTCGTCCCCCCCCACACACACAGCATTCCCACGGTAAGGAACGGTCTCTACCAAGATTCCACCAGACTTTGTCACCACCGGACAGAGGTCTCCTATTATATCTCATGGTGATTCTAACAACATCCACTGCTAAGCCCTGAGGAAGGTGGAAGCCTTTCCCCCGAAACCCGTCGGATGTCACTGATGCTCCTAATGAAAAAAAGTTTCAAAAAGACCTCCAAGTGATATGAAGTTTTGTACTCGGTGCTCCTCAATACCCACCCTCAGGGTTCCTCTAAGAGAACCTGTCATGGAGCCATGAATAGGAAATGAGCTTCTTAGCAGAGAACTACTTAGTTCCAAAGAAAACTTCTCTGGAGGAACTCTACACTCAGCTGTATGCAAAGCCACACCTCCCCAAAGTGACTCCATCCAACTTTATATTGGTCCTCCATCCCCATATACCAACATGGAGCTTATACACCCCTGACAAATGTACAATACCCTAAACTACAACTACCTTACCTATTGTGCCACCCACATGGCACCCCAATGTCAGGAATAAGTGGAGGGGGGGTGCACAAATTTCATGCTGTTCAAGATTCCACCATCCACTCTGCAGTGGTCCTTCACCCGGCACCCCAATGCCAGCAATAAGGGGAGGAGGTGGAGGGACCACATATTCCATGTTGTCCAAGAGTCCATTATCCACCCTACATTGGTCTTCTGCCCCCCCCCCCCAGTATATCTGTATACCAACATGGAGCTTCTAACCCCCCCCCCCCCCAACAAATGCATGATACCTGAATCCCTTACTTATTGTGCCACCCACATGGCACCCCAATGCCAGGAATAAGGGGAGGGGGAGCATGTATTCCATGCTGTTCAAGAGTCCACCATCCACCCTACATTGGTCCTCCAACCCCCCCCCCCCCAGTATGTCTGTATACCAACATGGAGCTTATACACTCCTAACAAATGTACGACATCTGAACCCCCAAATCTCTCACTTACTGTGCCACCCAACTGTACGATTACCTGAGTTGTCTACCACTGGATACTCCAAGTATTCAGATGATGTTACGACCCGGAGAACATCTTGGAAGCTCGCATCCTTTGCCAAGACCTCAAGATCTGTCTTCATGAACTCCTGGGTGTTCACCTTGTAGGAGCTGGAGGGGAGTCACAAACATCGGAGTAAGGGCGAGGAGACAACGGTTATCCGGATGTAAGGTTCAATCAAAGCAACCTAACCACAAGATATGAACACCTCTTTATATGTCAGTCAATTTACCAGCAGTGAGATAATTCTCCCTCTGTTCTAGAAATGTGTACATTGAATGGAAGAGTTCTAGCACATGCAGGGATGATTAAAGGGGTCACTCCACCCAAAGGTGACATTTCATGGGTTGCCGGCTGCTGGAGAGTGAGAAGTCATAACGGCTTCTTCTCGTTGGGTCCGCACACTTCATTATCATAGATGCCAACTGTCACCCATCGTGGCCTTATGTCCCACCAGTGCTCTGTCCTGGGCCATGTCCCGGGACCACAGCATCAATCCTTTCGTGAGTCACTGAATATGTGGAGTAACTCGAAAGGGCATTAATTGCAGGAATCTGGGTTGTAAGTAAGCATTAGAGGTGGGGGACTGGGGGCAACCCGTAATGTGGACATGATGGGTGGTCTCCACCTAGGAAAAGGCGGGTCTGAGCGGTATAAACCTGTAAAAGTGGACATGATGTGTGGTCTCCACCTAGTAAAAGGCGGATCTAAGCGGTATAGACCTGTAAAAGTGGACATGATGGGTGGTCTCTGCCTAGGAAAAGGTGGGTCTGAGCGGTATAAATCCGTAATGTGTGCATGATGGGTGGTCTCCACCTAGTAGAAGGTGGGTCTGAGTGGTATAATCCTGTAAAGTGGACATGATGGGTGGTCTCCGCCTAGTAAAAGGCGGGTCTGAGTGGTATAAACCTGTAAAGCGGACATGATGGGTGGTCTCCGCCTAGTAAAAGGCGGGTCTGAGTGGTATAAACCTGTAAAGTGGACATGATGGGTGGTCTCCGCCTAGTAAAAGGCGGGTCTGAGTGGTATAAACCTGTAAAGTGGACATGATGGGTGGTCTCCGCCTAGTAAAAGGCGGGTCTGAGTGGTATAAACCTGTAAAGTGGACATGATGGGTGGTCTCCGCCTAGTAAAAGGCGGGTCTGAGTGGTATAAACCTGTAAAGTGGACATGATGGGTGGTCTCCGCCTAGTAAAAGGCGGGTCTGAGTGGTATAAACCTGTAAAGTGGACATGATGGGTGGTCTCCGCCTAGTAAAAGGCAGGGTCTGAGTTGTATAAACCTGTAAAGTGGACATGATGGGTGGTCTCCGCCTAGTAAAAGGCGGGTCTGAGCGGTATAAACCTGTAAAGTGGACATGATGGGTGGTCTCCACCTAGTAAAAGGCGGGTCTGAGTGGTATAAACCTGTAAAGTGGACATGATGTGTGGTCTCCGCCTAGTAAAAGGCAGGGTCTGAGCGGTATAAACCTGTAAAGTGGACATGATGTGTGGTCTCCGCCTAGTAAAAGGCGGGTCTGAGTGGTATAAACCTGTAAAGTGGACATGATGGGTGGTCTCTGCCTAGTAAAAGGCAGGGTCTGAGCGGTATAAACCTGTACAGTGGACATGATGTGTGGTCTCCGCCTAGTAAAAGGCGGGTCTGAGCGGTATAAACCTGTAAAGTGGACATGATGGGTGGTCTCCGCCTAGTAAAAGGCGGGTCTGAGCGGTATAAACCTGTAAAGTGGACATGATGGGTGGTCTCCACCTAGTAAAAGGCGGGTCTGAGCGGTATAAACCTGTAAAGTGGACATGATGGGTGGTCTCCGCCTAGTAAAAGGCAGGGTCTGAGCGGTATAAACCTGTAAAGTGGACATGATGTGTGGTCTCCGCCTAGTAAAAGGCGGGTCTGAGCGGTATAAACCTGTAAAGTGGACATGATGGGTGGTCTCCACCTAGTAAAAGGCGGGTCTGAGTGGTATAAACCTGTAAAGTGGACATGATGGGTGGTCTCCGCCTAGTAAAAGGCAGGGTCTGAGCGGTATAAACCTGTAAAGTGGACATGATGGGTGGTCTCTGCCTAGTAAAAGGCGGGTCTGAGCGGTATAAACCTGTAAAGTGGACATGATGGGCGGTCTCTGCCTAGTAAAAGGCGGGTCTGAGCGGTATAAACCTGTAAAGTGGACATGATGTGTGGTCTCCGCCTAGTAAAAGGCAGGGTCTGAGCGGTATAAACCTGTAAAGTGGACATGATGGGTGGTCTCTGCCTAGTAAAAGGCGGGTCTGAGTGGTATAAACCTGTAAAGTGGACATGATGGGTGGTCTCCGCCTAGTAAAAGGCGGGTCTGAGCGGTATAAACCTGTAAAGTGGACATGATGGGTGGTCTCCACCTAGTAGAAGGCGGGTCTGAGCGGTATAAACCTGTAATGTGGACATGATGGGTGGTCTCCACCTAGTAAAAGGCGGGTCTGAGCGGTATAAACCTGTAAAGTGGACATGATGGGCGGTCTCTGCCTAGTAAAAGGCTAGTCTGAGCGGTATAAACCTGTAAAGTGGACATGATGGGCGGTCTCTGCCTAGTAAAAGGCGGGTCTGAGCGGTATAAACCTGTAAAGTGGACATGATGGGTGGTCTCTGCCTAGTAAAAGGCAGGGTCTGAGCTGTATAAACCTGTAAAGTGGACATGATGGGTGGTCTCCGCCTAGTAAAAGGCGGGTCTGAGCGGTATAAACCTGTAACGTGGACATGATGGGTGGTCTCCGCCTAGTAAAAGGCGGGTCTGAGCGGTATAAACCTGTAATGTGGACATGATGTGTGGTCTCCGCCTAGTAAAAGGCGGGTCTGAGCGGTATAAACCTGTAAAGTGGACATGATGGGCGGTCTCTGCCTAGTAAAAGGCGGGTCTGAGCGGTATAAACCTGTAAAGTGGACATGATGGGCGGTCTCTGCCTAGTAAAAGGCGGGTCTGAGCGGAATAAACCTGTAAAGTGGACATGATGGGTGGTCTCTGCCTAGTAAAAGGCAGGGTCTGAGCGGTATAAACCTGTAAAGTGGACATGATGGGTGGTCTCCGCCTAGTAAAAGGCGGGTCTGAGCGGTATAAACCTGTAAAGTGGACATGATGGGTGGTCTCCGCCTAGTAAAAGGCGGGTCTGAGTGGTATAAACCTGTAAAGTGGACATGATGGGCGGTCTCCGCCTAGTAAAAGGCGGGTCTGAGTGGTATAAACCTGTAAAGTGGACATGATGGGTGGTCTCTGCCTAGTAAAAGGCGGGTCTGAGTGGTATAAACCTGTAAAGTGGACATGATGGGTGGTCTCCACCTAGTAAAAGGCGGGTCTGAGCGGTATAAACCTGTAAAGTGGACATGATGGGTGGTCTCCACCTAGTAAAAGGCAGGTCTGAGTGGTATAAACCTGTAAAGTGGACATGATGGGCGGTCTCTGCCTAGTAAAAGGCGGGTCTGAGCGGTATAAACCTGTAAAGTGGACATGATGGGCGGTCTCTGCCTAGTAAAAGGCGGGTCTGAGTGGTATAAACCTGTAAAGTGGACATGATGGGTGGTCTCCGCCTAGTAAAAGGCGGGTCTGAGCGGTATAAACCTGTAAAGTGGACATGATGGGTGGTCTCCGCCTAGTAAAAGGCAGGTCTGAGTGGTATAAACCTGTAAAGTGGACATGATGGGTGGTCTCCGCCTAGTAAAAGGCGGGTCTGAGCGGTATAAACCTGTAAAGTGGACATGATGGGTGGTCTCCGCCTAGTAAAAGGCAGGGTCTGAGCGGTATAAACCTGTAAAGTGGACATGATGGGTGGTCTCCGCCTAGTAAAAGGCGGGTCTGAGCGGTATAAACCTGTAAAGTGGACATGATGGGTGGTCTCTGCCTAGTAAAAGGCAGGGTCTGAGCGGTATAAACCTGTAAAGTGGACATGATGGGTGGTCTCCGCCTAGTAAAAGGCGGGTCTGAGCGGTATAAACCTGTAAAGTGGACATGATGGGCGGTCTCCGCCTAGTAAAAGGCGGGTCTGAGCGGTATAAACCTGTAAAGTGGACATGATGGGTGGTCTCCGCCTAGTAAAAGGCGGGTCTGAGTGGTATAAACCTGTAAAGTGGACATGATGGGTGGTCTCCGCCTAGTAAAAGGCGGGTCTGAGTGGTATAAACCTGTAAAGTGGACATGATGGGCGGTCTCCGCCTAGTAAAAGGCGGGTCTGAGTGGTATAAACCTGTAAAGTGGACATGATGGGTGGTCTCTGCCTAGTAAAAGGCGGGTCTGAGTGGTATAAACCTGTAAAGTGGACATGATGGGTGGTCTCCACCTAGTAAAAGGCGGGTCTGAGCGGTATAAACCTGTAAAGTGGACATGATGGGTGGTCTCCGCCTAGTAAAAGGCGGGTCTGAGTGGTATAAACCTGTAAAGTGGACATGATGGGTGGTCTCCGCCTAGTAAAAGGCGGGTCTGAGTGGTATAAACCTGTAAAGTGGACATGATGGGCGGTCTCTGCCTAGTAAAAGGCGGGTCTGAGCGGTATAAACCTGTAAAGTGGACATGATGGGTGGTCTCCGCCTAGTAAAAGGCGGGTCTGAGCGGTATAAACCTGTAAAGTGGACATGATGTGTGGTCTCTGCCTAGTAAAAGGCGGGTCTGAGCGGTATAAACCTGTAAAGTGGACATGATGGGTGGTCTCTGCCTAGTAAAAGGCGGGTCTGAGCGGTATAAACCTGTAAAGTGGACATGATGGGTGGTCTCCACCTAGTAAAAGGCGGGTCTGAGCGGTATAAACCTGTAAAGTGGACATGATGGGTGGTCTCCGCCTAGTAAAAGGCGGGTCTGAGTGGTATAAACCTGTAAAGTGGACATGATGGGTGGTCTCCGCCTAGTAAAAGGC
This sequence comes from Rana muscosa, assembly GCA_029206835.1. NCBI lineage: Eukaryota > Metazoa > Chordata > Amphibia > Anura > Ranidae > Rana > Rana muscosa. The sequence continues at coordinate 96,005,052 of CM055124.1, read as the reverse complement.
GGGTCTGAGTGGTATAAACCTGTAAAGTGGACATGATGGGCGGTCTCTGCCTAGTAAAAGGCGGGTCTGAGTGGTATAAACCTATAAAGTGGACATGATGGGTGGTCTCCGCCTAGTAAAAGGCGGGGTCTGAGCGATATAAACCTGTAAACTGGGCATGATCTGGCCACGCTCACCCCAAAGGTGGGCAGACAAAATGCTGACCGTGGGCGGGGCCATAATGTTGGTAAGGATGCATTTTTAGGACTCCCCCTATCCCTACAGATACATATATATTCATATCATGGAGATTGTAATATGAGAAATGGAAACACATGGAACCCCAAAGTGGGCGGGAAGAGAGTCAGATCTACGGCAGATGCCAGGAGTGACTCCACCCATATTGAATAAACCTGATCACCCGGAGTATACCGTAGAAATGGCGGTCGCTCACTTTATCTGGCGGCTGCGGATCCGGGGGAGGTACGGAAGTTTCTTCACAATAATGGTTCCATCGTAGAAGGACGGCTGGAATTTCTGGGCGATGGCATTGGCCACCAGAACCGAGAGGATCACCGGGAGGATGTGCGCTATCTGACCGGTGGCTTCGAACGCAAGCAACGCCGTAGAGAGGCTGTGCGTCACCGCTCCGGAGTAAGCCGCCGCCCCTGAAAGTACAGACCGGCAAAAAGTCAGAGGACAGCACTTACTTAAAGGAGAACTCCGTCTAAACATAATCCTTTCTATTGTTTAAATACAGAGCTGTGCAGAAATTGTAATCAACATTACTACCCACTGTGCCAAGGGTCCTATAAGCATTACTACCCACTGTGCCAAGGGTCCTACAAGCATTACTACCCACTGTGCCAAGGGTCCTACAAGCATTACTACCCACTGTGCCAAGGGTCATATGAACATTACTACCCACTGTGCCAAGGGTCCTACAAGCATTACTACCCACTGTGCCAAGGGTCCTACAAGCATTATTACCCACTGTGCCAAGGGTCCTACAAGCATTACTATCCACTGTGCCAAGGGTCCAACAAGCATTACTACCCACTGTGCCAAGGGTCCTACAAGCATTACTATCCACTGTGCCAAGGGTCCTACAAGCATTACTACCCACTGTGCCAAGGGTCCTACAAGCATTACTACCCACTGTGCCAAGGGTCCTATAAACATTACTACCCACTGTGCCAAGGGTCCTATAAACATTACTACCCACTGTGCCAAGGGTCCTATAAACATTACTACCCACTGTGCCAATGGTCCTATAAACATTACTATCCACTGTGCCAAGGGTCCTACAAGCATTACTACCCACTGTGCCAAGGGTCCTATAAACATTACTACCCACTGTGCCAAGGGTCCTACAAGCATTACTACCCACTGTGCCAAGGGTCCTATAAACATTACTACCCACTGTGCCAAGGGTCCTACAAGCATTACTACCCACTGTGCCAAGGGTCCTACAAGCATTACTACCCACTGTGCCAAGGGTCATATGAACATTACTACCCACTGTGCCAAGGGTCCTATGAACATTACTACCCACTGTGCCAAGGGTCCTATAAACATTACTACCCACTGTGCCAAGGGTCCCATAAACATTACTACCCACTGTGCCAAGGGTCCTATAAACATTACTGCCCACTGTGCCAAGGGTCCTACAAGCATTACTATCCACTGTGCCAATGGTCCTATAAACATTACTATCCACTGTGCCAAGGGTCCTACAAGCATTACTACCCACTGTGCCAATGGTCCTATAAACATTACTACCCACTGTGCCAAGGGTCCTACAAGCATTACTACCCACTGTGCCAAGGGTCCTATAAACATTACTACCCACTGTGCCAAGGGTCCTACAAGCATTACTACCCACTGTGCCAAGGGTCCTACAAGCATTACTACCCACTGTGCCAAGGGTCATATGAACATTACTACCCACTGTGCCAAGGGTCATATGAACATTACTACCCACTGTGCCAAGGGTCCTACAAGCATTATTACCCACTGTGCCAAGGGTCCTACAAGCATTACTATCCACTGTGCCAAGGGTCCAACAAGCATTACTACCCACTGTGCCAAGGGTCCTACAAGCATTACTATCCACTGTGCCAAGGGTCCTACAAGCATTACTACCCACTGTGCCAAGGGTCCTACAAGCATTACTACCCACTGTGCCAAGGGTCCTATAAACATTACTACCCACTGTGCCAAGGGTCCTATAAACATTACTACCCACTGTGCCAAGGGTCCTATAAACATTACTACCCACTGTGCCAAGGGTCCTATAAACATTACTGCCCACTGTGCCAAGGGTCCTACAAGCATTACTATCCACTGTGCCAATGGTCCTATAAACATTACTATCCACTGTGCCAAGGGTCCTACAAGCATTACTACCCACTGTGCCAATGGTCCTATAAACATTACTACCCACTGTGCCAAGGGTCCTACAAGCATTACTACCCACTGTGCCAAGGGTCCTATAAACATTACTACCCACTGTGCCAAGGGTCCTACAAGCATTACTACCCACTGTGCCAAGGGTCCTACAAGCATTACTACCCACTGTGCCAAGGGTCCTACAAGCATTACTACCCACTGTGCCAAGGGTCCTACAAACATTACTACCCACTGTGCCAAGGGTCCTACAAGCATTACTATCCACTGTGCCAAGGGTCCTATAAACATTACTACCCACTGTGCCAAGGGTCCTACAAGCATTACTACCCACTGTGCCAAGGGTCCTATAAACATTACTACCCACTGTGCCAAGGGTCCTACAAGCATTACTACCCACTGTGCCAAGGGTCCTATAAACATTACTATCCACTGTGCCAAGGGTCCTACAAGCATTACTATCCACTGTGCCAAGGGTCCTATAAACATTACTACGCACTGTGCCAAGGGTCCTACAAGCATTACTATCCACTGTGCCGAGGGTGCCATATACATTACTAGCCATTTGTACCAAGGGTCCCATAAATATTACTAAACAGTGTGCCAAGGGTCCCATAAACATTACTACCCACCATACCAAGGGTGATATAACCAATACTAACCACTGTGCTGAGGCTCCTATAACAATTCCTACCCACTGTGCTAAGGGTCCCAAAATCACTGTGCCAAGTGTCCTATAGGCCATACTACCCACTGTGCCAAGTGTTTTGTGCAGAACTGCTGCACTTCACCTTCTCTAAGGAGACCTTATATTAATAGGTGTTGTTAGCGTGCTGTTCATGCAGACATAGGTGCAGCAATCATTCTCATGTATAATACTGTAATTATTAGTTCTGCCATCAGGTGGCAGTGTTTAATGCTTGTATAATGAATTGCTCCCTCTAGTGGCACTACATGGTTATGATGTCATCTCCTGTCAGCCACGTGTCTAGCACGTGACTGTCATTTCTGCAGTAACTTCCCAGCAGCTGTCGATCATCTCACCTGCCAGTGCGTATCCCCCGGGGATGATGGGATTGGTCACTCCGTCTGACGTGATGCCTCCCGGGAATATGTACGCTATGATTTCCCCCACGAAGCGGCCAATAGCGGCCCCTGCGGACGATAAGATACGAATGTCGGTATCCGATCGAATGAAAGCAATCTGCCTCCTGCTTGGGGATCGTTGTGACTGTTGTTCAGGCCGACACGGAATACATGTGTTACATTAATAATATTAGATGGTTCAGATAGACGGCTCACCATATATGAAGACCGGCATGAAGTACCCGGCGGGCATGGGCAGCGTGGTGGCCAATATAAACATCCAAAACTGGAAGAGAGAATAGAACAAAAGGAGGATTGTGATGTCATATGATGATGTCACTCTATATACTGTATATCCAGAGGTCACATAGTCCTCCTTGTAGGTGAGACCTGAAGAGTCCGACTCCTCATTGGAGGCATTTCTGGGATCTTCTTATTGTTCAATTATTATACAATTCATTCACCGAACATTCTCTGCAGTCCAATCCTCCGGGTCCAGGTGTTGTGATTCCCCACCAGAGAATATTTGGTGAAAGTCACATTCACAGCTTCATGTTATAGAATTCCCATTATTATCTCTTTATGAAAGCGGATAGTGTGACATTGTACCCAGAAATGTTTCTTCAGCTAACTTCAAATGTATCCTTTTTATTCCAAATTTGATGGAATATCAACCAAACTGTATCAGATGGCTCCACCCAGTCCACGCACCCCAATCCATTGCTGAACGTGGACCGTACCCCTGAAGGTGGAACCCATTGCTGAACGTGGACCGTACCCCTGAAGGTGGAACCCATTTCTGAACGTGGACTGCACCCCTGAAGGTGGAACCCATTTCTGAATGTGGACTGCACCCCTGAAGGTGGAACCCATTGCTGAACGTGGACCGTACCCCTGAAGGTGGAACTGATTTCTGAATGTGGACTGCACCCCTGAAGGTGGAACCCATTTCTGAATGTGGACTGCACCCCTGAAGGTGGAACCCATTTCTGAATGTGGACTGCACCCCTGAAGGTGGAACCCATTTCTGAATGTGGACTGCACCCCTGAAGGTGGAACCCATTTCTGAATGTGGACTGCACCCCTGAAGGTGGAACCCATTTCTGAACGTGGACCGTACCCCTGAAGGTGGAACCCATTTCTGAATGTGGATTGCACCCCTGAAGGTGGAACCCATTGCTGAACGTGGACTGCACCCCTGAAGGTGGAACCCATTTCTAAATGTGGACTGCACCCCTGAAGGTGGAACCCATTGCTGAACCTGGACCGTACCCCTGAAGGTGGAACCCATTTCTGAATGTGGACTGCGCCCCTGAAGGTGGAACCCATTTCTGAATGTGGACTGCACCCCTGAAGGTGGAACCCATTTCTGAATGTGGACTGCACCCCTGAAGGTGGAACCCATTTCTGAATGTGGACTGCACCCCTGAAGGTGGAACCCATTGCTGCACCCCTGAAGGTGGAACCCATTGCTGAACGTGGACTGCACCCCTGAAGGTGGAACCCATTTCTGAATGTGGACTGCGCCCCTGAAGGTGGAACCCATTTCTGAACGTGGACTGCACCCCTAAAGGTGGAACTTATTTCTGAATGTGGACTGCGCCCCTGAAGGTGGAACTTATTTCTGAATGTGGACTGCGCCCCTGAAGGTGGAAGTGTTCTGGGGAAAATACAATGTTCAGACACACAGCCACCGGGGGGCACTGCTTGTGATGTGAAGTTAATTTATAGGCAGAGAGCTGGGCTCCACCCAGTCCACGCACCCCAATCCATTGCCGAACGTGGACCGTACCCCTGAAGGTGGAACCCATTGCTGAAAGTGGACCGTACCCTGGGGGTGGACTGCACCCCTGAAGGTGGAACCCATTTCTGAATGTGGAATGCACCCCTGAAGGTGGAACCCATTTCTGAATGTGGACTGCACCCCTGAAGGTGGAACCCATTGCTGAATGTGGACTGCACCCCTGAAGGTGGAACCCATTGCTGAACGTGGACCGTACCCCTGAAGGTGGAACCCATTTCTGAATGTGGACTGCACCCCTGAAGGTGGAACCCATTTCTGAATGTGGACTGCACCCCTGAAGGTGGAACCCATTTCTGAATGTGGACTGCACCCCTGAAGGTGGAACCCATTTCTGAATGTGGACTGCACCCCTGAAGGTGGAACCCATTTCTGAATGTGGACTGCACCCCTGAAGGTGGAACCCATTTCTGAACATGGACCGTACCCCTGAAGGTGGAACTGATTTCTGAATGTGGATTTCACCCCTGAAGGTGGAACCCATTGCTGAACGTGGACTGCACCCCTGAAGGTGGAACCCATTTCTGAATGTGGACTGCACCCCTGAAGGTGAAACCCATTGCTGAACGTGGACCGTACCCCTGAAGGTGGAACCCATTTCTGAATGTGGACTGTGCCCCTGAAGGTGGAACCCATTTCTGAATGTGGACTGCACCCCTGAAGGTGGAACCCATTTCTGAATGTGGACTGCACCCCTGAAGGTGGAACCCATTGCTGAATGTGGACTGCACCCCTGAAGGTGGAACCCATTGCTGAATGTGGACTGCACCCCTGAAGGTGGAACCCATTGCTGAATGTGGACTGCACCCCTGAAGGTGGAACTTATTTCTGAATGTGGACTGCACCCCTGAAGGTGGAACCCATTGCTGAACGTGGACTGCACCCCTGAAGGTGGAACCCATTGCTGAACGTGGACTTCACCCCTGAAGGTGGAACCCATTGCTGAACGTGGACTGCACCCCTGAAGGTGGAACCCATTGCTGAACGTGGACTGCGCCCCTGAAGGTGGAACCCATTTCTGAATGTGGACTGCACCCCTGAAGGTGGAACCCATTTCTGAACGTGGACTGCACCCCTAAAGGTGGAACTTATTTCTGAATGTGGACTGCGCCCCTGAAGGTGGAAGTGTTCTGGGGAAAATACAATGTTCAGACACACAGCCACCGGGGGGCGCTGCTTGTGATGTGAAGTTAATTTATAGGCAGAGAGCTGCGCCTAAATTTATTGTGGTGAATACTGTGGCAGATTCTCCTATGTTTGTGTCCTTTACCTTCATGACGATGAAGAAAGCCAGTGTACCGAAGATGGTGAATTGGGGGTTCGCCCACTCCAGCCAGAGGTTGTTGGGGTCCACCCCCAGGGGCTGCTCCACTGAGGCATTCTGGGAAAGTGTCCACCACGTGCGATTGTCAAAGAGCGAGACGAGGAGTTCCTTCATGGTCAGCTGGAGGACAAGAAGAAGCTCAACATATCAGGAGAGTGTTGGTGGACAATCCGTCCATTGTACGTCCTTCGTCAATGGAAGAGTCTACGACCCGACCCGACTTGACCCGACCCAACCCAAACCGACCCAACCCAAACCGACCCAACCCAACCTGACCCAACCCGACCCAACCCAACCTGACCCAACCCAACCCGACCCAACCCAATCCGACCCAACCCAATCCGACCCAACCCAATCCGACCCGACCCAACCCAACCCAACCCGACCCAACCCAACCCAAACTGACCCAACCCGACCCAACCCGAACTGACTCGATCCGAACCGACACGATCCAACCCAATCCGACCCGACCCAATCCAACCCGACCCAACCCAACCCAATCCGACCCAACACGACCCAACCCAACCCGACCCAAACCGACCCAACCCAAACCGACCCAACCCAAACCGACCCAACCCGACCCGACCCAACCCAATCGGACCCAACCCGACCCAACCCAAACCGACCCGAACTGACCCGAACCGACACGACCCAACCCAATCCGACCCGACCCAATCCAACCTGACCCAACCCAACCCAATCCGACCCAACCCAAACCGACCCAACCCGACCCGACCCAACCCGACCCAACCCAACCTGACCCAACCTGACCCAACCAGATCCGACCCAACCCAACCCAACCCGACCCGACCCAACCCGACCCGACCCAACCCGACCCAACCCGACCCGACCCGAACTGAACTGACTCGACCCGAACCGACCCAACCCAACCCAATCCGACCCAACCCAACCCAACCCAATCCAACCCGACCCAACCCAAACCGACCCAACTCGACCCGACCCGAACCGACTCGACCCAACCCGACCCAACCCTGAACTCACCCGGGAGGCCAGGAACTGGCCACAGAACTCCGGGAATGTGATGGTGGACACCAGGATGGCCACCAAGGCGGAGTACATGGGTTTCCTGAGGAGAGAAGCTCAGATGTATCATTCAACCTCCAGGAAAATTGATCAATAAACAGAATGTGGGAAGCAATTTACCTGAGAAAAGATCAATATTCTTTTCCATTCAGACCTGAGATTTACACTGCTCTGCCTGACACCATATCCAGTAGACATGTGCAATTTGTTTAGTTCTGAATTCATTTTTTAACAAATTTTTATAAATTAGTTCATTCGGAAATTTCAAAATTTCCGAATTTTCGGATTTCCGAAATCTCTAAATTCCGAATTCTGAATTTTTGAATTTACAGAATTCTGAATTTTCAAATTTACGAACTTCTAAATTCCGAATTTCCGAATTCCAAATGTCCGATTTTCGAATTTACCGAATTTACGCAAAATGCAAAAAAAAAAACAAATATAACGAAAACGAACGATTTTTTCGGCAGTGCACATGTCTAATATCGAGCCCCATGACTTTTCTCTACTGCGGTAATGTAATACAGCTAGGTCACCTCTCCACCCCCCAGCTTATGATTGGCCAGTGAAGGAACAACAGCAGACCAATGAGCTCTCTCTCTCTCTCTACCAGCATGATCCTTAGCATACAGCACACCTGATTGGCTCCCAGTCTTGCCCTTCCCTTTCCCAGTCTGAGTGCTGCTGTCAAATTCAGGCATTTAAAGGGTTAGTTCACCTTTACCAAAAAACTGCCTCTGCAGGTAGGGGGCGCCTGTAGATTAAACAAACTGTGCAGCTTTGAATAAAGTCCTTACTGTAGGTGTGGGCCATTTACATACCTCCTGAAGCCTGGACTGAAAAACTCCCAGAGATGGCAACACCCCGTCCTGCCTTGTTGTTGCTAGGATGTTGCTAAGACACCCCCAGCTGTTCACCATCACAGGAACGAGCTTTTAGCACTGCAACCGGGGGAGGGAAAGTGCATGTGAGGGGAGAAAGAGCGCCCTCCTGGGATGGGTGGGGGGGGTGAGCAGCAACAGCTGGGAGCGTCTTAGTAACATCCTGACAACAAGGCAGGATGGGATGATGCCATCTCTGGGAGTTTTTCAGTCAGGCTTCAGGAGGTAGCCTACAGCTATAGCAAAGAGGTTGTTAAACTTTGTTCAAAGCTACAGGAGCTGTTGTCACCTCGGACTCCCCCAAAATGCTGGTGCACTACAAGTACAAGCATGGACCTGCCAGGCAGATGTATGGAGGCTCTAAGAAAGCGGAGGATCTGCACAGACATGTGACTGGAAAGTGATAATACATGGCCAGACGTGTCCTGCCCCCTGAAGCTGTGCTGCCCTAGGCTGTTGCCTGTCTTGCCTTCCCACAGGGCGGGGCTAATCTCAGGATTGGGAGACAAAACCCGGCACTCACTCCGACGCCAGCAGCCAGGAGGTGAAGCGGTTCCGCCTGACGTAGCCGAGGAGCCAGCGCTGGCAGAAGAGGTAGGCGCAGCTCACCGTCCCGCAGATCACCCTGTACATGAAAAGAGATGGTTTCAGGAAACTGTGCACAACACCCCGCTGCCCCCTCCCCTCCCCCATCAGACATGATCTGCCTGCATTGCATAGAGAGGCACAGAGACTCGTTGATGACATCACTGGGTCTAAAATAAGGAACGTAATGAAATTAGAAAGGTTTGACTTGAAATATCATAATCCTGTTAATGAGGGGGGGGGGAGGGGAAGACCAGGGAAAGTAACATATAAGCAGGTTAAACTTCACCGTATCTCTGACACAATGCTGATATAATCCCTAATCTAAAATAATAATATCAACCCTGTCCCATTAAGTCTCACCCAATGTGTTTCGTCAGCAACATCTGACGTCATCAGGGGGGACGTTGATGATGAAACGCGCTGGGAAGAACACCATGAGAGATTCCTTTACATCTCCCCCTTGTGAATGAGGTATGTACAGGATCTCTTAAAGGCACAGGAGCCTCTTTATAGGAGATTATTCCATCTAGCCGGCCAGAGGCTTTGGACTCCATTGGTGAACCGAGGAGGGGAGGACCAGGGAAAGTAACATATAAGCAGGTTAAACTTCACCGTATCTCTGACACAATGCTGGTATAATCCCCAACCTAAAATAATAATAATAACCCTGTCCCATTAGGTCGCACTCAATGTGTTTCGTCAGCAACGTCTGACGTCATCAGGGGGGGGGGGACGTTGCTGACGAAACGCGCTGAGCAGGACTTTCCAGGGCACGTCATTTCATGTGGGTGGAACACAAACCTCCGGTTTTTTTTTAACCTTTTGGAGTCATGCCTTTAACTGTCAGCGGCTTGCAATGCCTCATGCGATTTGTAGTTCTGCAACAGCTGGTGGGCCACAGGTTGAGCCCCCCATGATCCGGGGGAAGAGGACATCATTTCCCTTTAAGACACGATCTTCAACACTTTTGACTTCAAGCTGTTTTGATTTGGAACACGCACTTTATTGGGGACTTTTAAACACCCAATAAAGTTATATATTTTGAATGAGCGCCGGAATAGTCTTTATAAATTAAAAGTAACATAACCCCCCAACCGACAGATCCACCCACCTCCCACTGCCATTACAAGACCGATTGGTGGCGTCGCCCTACCCAACGGATTGGCCTCGTTTTTTAAAGGTTCCAATACTGAAATCAGTTGTGATGGTGGAATTATCAGGCAATACTGACAGTTCTTATTTCAGATCATTGGACCCATTATAAGAGCTACACAGGCTGATTACTTATTGGAGGTTAGGGGTTATGGCAGCGCACTGTGACATCACAGCCCTCCCCAATCTCTGCAACAATGTCAAACATTCTTCATGGATCTGCAGCCACTGCCTGGAGAATGATCCAAACTCCGTGAAGTCTGACCGAAATCCACCGATTCATAGAATGCGGGACTCCGGCGCCGAGACTTTCCTCTATTCACCGAGACGTGCCGGCCGCACTCACCCTTCACCGAGATGTGCCGGCCGCACTCACCCTTCACCGAGATGTGCCGGCCGCACTCACCCTTCACCGAGATGTGCCGGCCACACTCACCCTTCACCGAGACGTGCCGGCCACACTCACCCTTCACCGAGATGTGCCGGCCACACTCACCCTTCACCGAGACGTGCCGGCCGCACTCACCCCAAAATCCCATAAAAGAACATCTCCGGGAGGTCAAAGGGAAACGTGATCCTGAAGCTGGTCTTGAAGATTGCTAAAATTGTCTCTGCAGAGAACACGAGGGGTTAATTTTATATTTCTCATACTGATCCCTACACTGATCCCTACACTCTACTACCAACCCCTGATCCCTACACTCTACTACCAACCCCTCATCCCTACACTCTACTACCAACCCCTGATCCCTACACTCTACTACCAACCCCTGATCCCTACACTCTACTACCAACCCCTGATCCCTACACTCTACTACCAACCCCTCATCTCTACACTCTACTACCAACCCCTCATCCCTAACACTCTACTACCAACCCCTCATCCCCACACTCTACTACCAACCCCTCATCCCCACACTCTACTACCAACCCCTCATCCCTACACTCTACTACCAACCCCTCATCCCTACACTCTACTACCAACCCCTCATCCCTACACTCTACTACCAACCCCTCATCCCCACACTCTACTACCAACCCCTCATCCCCACACTCTACTACCAACCCCTCATCCCTACACTCTACTACCAACCCCTCATCCCTACACTCTACTACCAACCCCTCATCCCCACACTCTACTACCAACCCCTCATCCCTACACTCTACTACCAACCCCTCATCCCTACACTCTACTACCAACCCCTCATCCCTACACTCTACTACCAACCCCTCATCCCTACACTCTACTACCAACCCCTCATCCCTACACTCTACTACCAACCTCTCATCCCTACACTCTACTACCAACCCCTCATCCCTACACTCTACTACCAACCCCTCATCCCCACACTCTACTACCAACCCCTCATCCCTACACTCTACTACCAACCCCTCATCCCTACACTCTACTACCAACCCCTCATCCCTACACTCTACAACCAACCCCCATCCCTACACTCTACTACCAACCCCTCATCCCTACACTCTACTACCAACCCCTCATCCCTACACTCTACTACCAACCCCTCATCCCTACACTCTACTATCAACCCCTCATCCCTACACTCTACTACCAACCTCTGATCCCTACACTCTACTACCGACCCCTCATCCCTACACTCTACAACCAACCCCTCATCCCTACACTCTACTACCAACCCCTCATCCCTACACTCTACTACCAACCCCTCATCCCCACACTCTACTACCAACCCCTCATCCCCACACTCTACTACCAACCCCTCATCCCCACACTCTACTACCAACCCCTCATCCCTACACTCTACTACCAACCCCTGATCCCTACACTCTACTACCAACCCCTCACCCCTACACTCTACTACCAACCCCTCATCCCCACACTCTACTACCAACCCCTCATCCCTACACTCTACTACCAACCCCTCATCCCTACACTCTACTACCAACCCCTGATCCCTACACTCTACTACCAACCCCTCATCCCCACACTCTATTACCAACCCCTCATCCCTACATTCTACTACCAACCCCTCATCCCCACACTCTACTACCAACCCCTCATCCCCACACTCTACTACCAACCCCTCATCCCCACACCCTACTACCAACCCCTCATCCGTACACTCTACTACCAACCCCTCATCCCCACACTCTACTACCAACCCCTCATCCCTACACTCTACTACCAACCCCTCATCCCTACACTCTACTACCAACCCCCCATCCCTACACTCTACTACCAACCCCTCATCCCTACACTCTACTACCAACCCCTCATCCCTACACTCTACTACCAACCCCTCATCCCTACACTCTACTACCAACCCCTCATCCCCACACTCTACTACCAACCCCTCATCCCTACACTCTACTACCAACCCCTCATCTCTACACTCTACAACCAACCCCTCATCCCTACACTCTACTACCAACCCCTCATCCCTACACTCTACTACCAACCCCTCATCTCTACACTCTACAACCAACCCCTCATCCCTACACTCTACTACCAACCCCTCATCCCTACACTCTACTACCAACCCCTCATCCCTACACTCTACTACCAACCCCTCATCCCCACACTCTACTACCAACCCCTCATCCCCACACCCTACTACCAACCCCTCATCCCTACACTCTACTACCAACCCCTCATCCCCACACTCTACTACCAACCCCTCATCCCCACACTCTACTACCAACCCCTCATCCCCACACCCTACTACCAACCCCTCATCTCTACACTCTACAACCAACCCCTCATCCCTACACTCTACTACCAACCCCTCATCCCTACACTCTACTACCAACCCCTCATCCCCACACTCTACTACCAACCCCTCATCCCCACACTCTACTACCAACCCCTCATCCCCACACCCTACTACCAACCCCTCATCCCTACACTCTACTACCAACCCCTCATCCCTACACTCTACTACCAACCCCTCATCTCTACACTCTACAACCAACCCCTCATCCCTACACTCTACTACCAACCCCTCATCCCTACACTCTACTACCAACCCCTCATCCCTACACTCTACAACCAACCCCTCATCCCTACACTCTACTACCAACCCCTCATCCCCACACTCTACTACCAACCCCTCATCCCCACACTCTACTACCAACCCCTCATCCCCACACCCTACTACCAACCCCTCATCCCTACACTCTACTACCAACCCCTCATCCCTACACTCTACTACCAACCCCTCATCCCTACACTCTACTACCAACCCCTCATCCCTACACTCTACTACCAACCCCTCATCCCTACACTCTACTACCAACCCCTCATCCCCACAATCTACTACCAACCCCTCATCCCCACACTCTACTACCAACCCCTCATCCCTACACTCTACTACCAACCCCCGATCCCTACACTCTACTACCAACCCCTCATCCCCACACTCTACTACCAACCCCTCATCCCTACACTCTACTACCAACCCCTCATCCCCACACTCTACTACCAACCCCTCACCCCTACACTCTACTACCATCCCCTCATCCCTACACTCTACTACCAACCCCTCATCCCTACACTCTACTACCAACCCCTCATCCCTACACTCTACTACCAACCCCCGATCCCTACACTCTACTACCAACCCCTCATCCCCACACTCTACTACCAACCCCTCATCCCTACACTCTACTACCAACCCCTCATCCCTACACTCTACTACCAACCCCTCATCCCTACACTCTACTACCAACCCCTCATCACTACACTCTACTACCAACCCCCGATCCCTACACTCTACTACCAACCCCTCATCCCCACACTCTACTACCAACCCCTCATCCCTACACTCTACTACCAACCCCTCATCCCCACACTCTACAACCAACCCCCCATCCCCACACTCTACTACCAACCCCTCATCCCTACACTCTACTACCAACCCCTCATCCCTACACTCTACTACCAACCCCTCATCCCTACACTCTACTACCAACCCCCGATCCCCAAAACTCTACTACCAACCCCTCATCCCTACACTCTACTACCAACCCCTCATCCCTACACTCTACTACCAACCCCTCATCTCTACACTCTACAACCAACCCCTCATCCCTACACTCTACTACCAACCCCTCATCCCTACACTCTACTACCAACCCCTCATCTCTACACTCTACAACCAACCCCTCATCCCTACACTCTACTACCAACCCCTCATCCCTACACTCTACTACCAACCCCTCATCTCTACACTCTACAACCAACCCCTCATCCCTACACTCTACTACCAACCCCTCATCCCTACACTCTACTACCAACCCCTCATCCCCACACTCTACTACCAACCCCTCATCCCCACACTCTACTACCAACCCCTCATCCCCACACCCTACTACCAACCCCTCATCCCTACACTCTACTACCAACCCCTCATCCCTACACTCTACTACCAACCCCTCATCTCTACACTCTACAACCAACCCCTCATCCCTACACTCTACTACCAACCCCTCATCCCTACACTCTACTACCAACCCCTCATCTCTACACTCTACTACCAACCCCTCATCTCTACACTCTACAACCAACCCCTCATCCCTACACTCTACTACCAACCCCTCATCCCCACACTCTACTACCAACCCCTCATCCCCACACTCTACTACCAACCCCTCATCCCCACACCCTACTACCAACCCCTCATCCCTACACTCTACTACCAACCCCTGATCCCTACACTCTACTACCAACCCCTCATCTCTACACTCTACTACCAACCCCTCATCCCTAACACTCTACTACCAACCCCTCATCCCCACACTCTACTACCAACCCCTCATCCCCACACTCTACTACCAACCCCTCATCCCTACACTCTACTACCAACCCCTCATCCCTACACTCTACTACCAACCCCTCATCCCTACACTCTACTACCAACCCCTCATCCCCACACTCTACTACCAACCCCTCATCCCCACACTCTACTACCAACCCCTCATCCCTACACTCTACTACCAACCCCTCATCCCTACACTCTACTACCAACCCCTCATCCCCACACTCTACTACCAACCCCTCATCCCTACACTCTACTACCAACCCCTCATCCCTACACTCTACTACCAACCCCTCATCCCTACACTCTACTACCAACCCCTCATCCCTACACTCTACTACCAACCCCTCATCCCTACACTCTACTACCAACCCCTCATCCCTACACTCTACTACCAACCCCTCATCCCTACACTCTACTACCAACCCCTCATCCCCACACTCTACTACCAACCCCTCATCCCTACACTCTACTACCAACCCCTCATCCCTACACTCTACTACCAACCCCTCATCCCTACACTCTACAACCAACCCCCCATCCCTACACTCTACTACCAACCCCTCATCCCTACACTCTACTACCAACCCCTCATCCCTACACTCTACTACCAACCCCTCATCCCTACACTCTACTATCAACCCCTCATCCCTACACTCTACTACCAACCTCTGATCCCTACACTCTACTACCGACCCCTCATCCCTACACTCTACAACCAACCCCTCATCCCTACACTCTACTACCAACCCCTCATCCCTACACTCTACTACCAACCCCTCATCCCCACACTCTACTACCAACCCCTCATCCCCACACTCTACTACCAACCCCTCATCCCCACACTCTACTACCAACCCCTCATCCCTACACTCTACTACCAACCCCTGATCCCTACACTCTACTACCAACCCCTCACCCCTACACTCTACTACCAACCCCTCATCCCCACACTCTACTACCAACCCCTCATCCCTACACTCTACTACCAACCCCTCATCCCTACACTCTACTACCAACCCCTGATCCCTACACTCTACTACCAACCCCTCATCCCCACACTCTATTACCAACCCCTCATCCCCACACTCTATTACCAACCCCTCATCCCTACATTCTACTACCAACCCCTCATCCCCACACTCTACTACCAACCCCTCATCCCCACACTCTACTACCAACCCCTCATCCCCACACCCTACTACCAACCCCTCATCCCTACACTCTACTACCAACCCCTCATCCCCACACTCTACTACCAACCCCTCATCCCTACACTCTACTACCAACCCCTCATCCCTACACTCTACTACCAACCCCCCATCCCTACACTCTACTACCAACCCCTCATCCCTACACTCTACTACCAACCCCTCATCCCTACACTCTACTACCAACCCCTCATCCCTACACTCTACTACCAACCCCTCATCCCCACACTCTACTACCAACCCCTCATCCCTACACTCTACTGCCAACCCCTCATCTCTACACTCTACAACCAACCCCTCATCCCTACACTCTACTACCAACCCCTCATCCCTACACTCTACTACCAACCCCTCATCTCTACACTCTACAACCAACCCCTCATCCCTACACTCTACTACCAACCCCTCATCCCTACACTCTACTACCAACCCCTCATCCCTACACTCTACTACCAACCCCTCATCCCCACACTCTACTACCAACCCCTCATCCCCACACCCTACTACCAACCCCTCATCCCTACACTCTACTACCAACCCCTCATCCCCACACTCTACTACCAACCCCTCATCCCCACACTCTACTACCAACCCCTCATCCCCACACCCTACTACCAACCCCTCATCTCTACACTCTACAACCAACCCCTCATCCCTACACTCTACTACCAACCCCTCATCCCTACACTCTACTACCAACCCCTCATCCCCACACTCTACTACCAACCCCTCATCCCCACACTCTACTACCAACCCCTCATCCCCACACCCTACTACCAACCCCTCATCCCTACACTCTACTACCAACCCCTCATCCCTACACTCTACTACCAACCCCTCATCTCTACACTCTACAACCAACCCCTCATCCCTACACTCTACTACCAACCCCTCATCCCTACACTCTACTACCAACCCCTCATCCCTACACTCTACAACCAACCCCTCATCCCTACACTCTACTACCAACCCCTCATCCCCACACTCTACTACCAACCCCTCATCCCCACACTCTACTACCAACCCCTCATCCCCACACCCTACTACCAACCCCTCATCCCTACACTCTACTACCAACCCCTCATCCCTACACTCTACTACCAACCCCTCATCCCTACACTCTACTACCAACCCCTCATCCCTACACTCTACTACCAACCCCTCATCCCTACACTCTACTACCAACCCCTCATCCCCACACTCTACTACCAACCCCTCATCCCCACACTCTACTACCAACCCCTCATCCCTACACTCTACTACCAACCCCCGATCCCTACACTCTACTACCAACCCCTCATCCCCACACTCTACTACCAACCCCTCATCCCTACACTCTACTACCAACCCCTCATCCCCACACTCTACTACCAACCCCTCACCCCTACACTCTACTACCATCCCCTCATCCCTACACTCTACTACCAACCCCTCATCCCTACACTCTACTACCAACCCCTCATCCCTACACTCTACTACCAACCCCCGATCCCTACACTCTACTACCAACCCCTCATCCCCACACTCTACTACCAACCCCTCATCCCTACACTCTACTACCAACCCCTCATCCCCACACTCTACAACCAACCCCCCATCCCCACACTCTACTACCAACCCCTCATCCCTACACTCTACTACCAACCCCTCATCCCTACACTCTACTACCAACCCCCGATCCCTACACTCTACTACCAACCCCTCATCCCTACACTCTACTACCAACCCCTCATCCCTACACTCTACTACCAACCCCTCATCTCTACACTCTACAACCAACCCCTCATCCCTACACTCTACTACCAACCCCTCATCCCTACACTCTACTACCAACCCCTCATCTCTACACTCTACAACCAACCCCTCATCCCTACACTCTACTACCAACCCCTCATCCCTACACTCTACTACCAACCCCTCATCTCTACACTCTACAACCAACCCCTCATCCCTACACTCTACTACCAACCCCTCATCCCTACACTCTACTACCAACCCCTCATCCCCACACTCTACTACCAACCCCTCATCCCCACACTCTACTACCAACCCCTCATCCCCACACCCTACTACCAACCCCTCATCCCTACACTCTACTACCAACCCCTCATCCCTACACTCTACTACCAACCCCTCATCTCTACACTCTACAACCAACCCCTCATCCCTACACTCTACTACCAACCCCTCATCCCTACACTCTACTACCAACCCCTCATCTCTACACTCTACTACCAACCCCTCATCTCTACACTCTACAACCAACCCCTCATCCCTACACTCTACTACCAACCCCTCATCCCCACACTCTACTACCAACCCCTCATCCCCACACTCTACTACCAACCCCTCATCCCCACACCCTACTACCAACCCCTCATCCCTACACTCTACTACCAACCCCTGATCCCTACACTCTACTACCAACCCCTCATCTCTACACTCTACTACCAACCCCTCATCCCTAACACTCTACTACCAACCCCTCATCCCCACACTCTACTACCAACCCCTCATCCCCACACTCTACTACCAACCCCTCATCCCTACACTCTACTACCAACCCCTCATCCCTACTCTCTACTACCAACCCCTCATCCCTACACTCTACTACCAACCCCTCATCCCCACACTCTACTACCAACCCCTCATCCCCACACTCTACTACCAACCCCTCATCCCTACACTCTACTACCAACCCCTCATCCCTACACTCTACTACCAACCCCTCATCCCCACACTCTACTACCAACCCCTCATCCCTACACTCTACTACCAACCCCTCATCCCTACACTCTACTACCAACCCCCGATCCCTACACTCTACTACCAACCCCTCATCCCCACACTCTACTACCAACCCCTCATCCCTACACTCTACTACCAACCCCTCATCCCCACACTCTACTACCAACCCCTCACCCCTACACTCTACTACCATCCCCTCATCCCTACACTCTACTACCAACCCCTCATCCCTACACTCTACTACCAACCCCTCATCCCTACACTCTACTACCAACCCCCGATCCCTACACTCTACTACCAACCCCTCATCCCCACACTCTACTACCAACCCCTCATCCCTACACTCTACTACCAACCCCTCATCCCCACACTCTACAACCAACCCCCCATCCCCACACTCTACTACCAACCCCTCATCCCTACACTCTACTACCAACCCCTCATCCCTACACTCTACTACCAACCCCCGATCCCTACACTCTACTACCAACCCCTCATCCCTACACTCTACTACCAACCCCTCATCCCTACACTCTACTACCAACCCCTCATCTCTACACTCTACAACCAACCCCTCATCCCTACACTCTACTACCAACCCCTCATCCCTACACTCTACTACCAACCCCTCATCTCTACACTCTACAACCAACCCCTCATCCCTACACTCTACTACCAACCCCTCATCCCTACACTCTACTACCAACCCCTCATCTCTACACTCTACAACCAACCCCTCATCCCTACACTCTACTACCAACCCCTCATCCCTACACTCTACTACCAACCCCTCATCCCCACACTCTACTACCAACCCCTCATCCCCACACTCTACTACCAACCCCTCATCCCCACACCCTACTACCAACCCCTCATCCCTACACTCTACTACCAACCCCTCATCCCTACACTCTACTACCAACCCCTCATCTCTACACTCTACAACCAACCCCTCATCCCTACACTCTACTACCAACCCCTCATCCCTACACTCTACTACCAACCCCTCATCTCTACACTCTACTACCAACCCCTCATCTCTACACTCTACAACCAACCCCTCATCCCTACACTCTACTACCAACCCCTCATCCCCACACTCTACTACCAACCCCTCATCCCCACACTCTACTACCAACCCCTCATCCCCACACCCTACTACCAACCCCTCATCCCTACACTCTACTACCAACCCCTGATCCCTACACTCTACTACCAACCCCTCATCTCTACACTCTACTACCAACCCCTCATCCCTAACACTCTACTACCAACCCCTCATCCCCACACTCTACTACCAACCCCTCATCCCCACACTCTACTACCAACCCCTCATCCCTACACTCTACTACCAACCCCTCATCCCTACTCTCTACTACCAACCCCTCATCCCTACACTCTACTACCAACCCCTCATCCCCACACTCTACTACCAACCCCTCATCCCCACACTCTACTACCAACCCCTCATCCCTACACTCTACTACCAACCCCTCATCCCTACACTCTACTACCAACCCCTCATCCCCACACTCTACTACCAACCCCTCATCCCTACACTCTACTACCAACCCCTCATCCCTACACTCTACTACCAACCCCTCATCCCTACACTCTACTACCAACCCCTCATCCCTACACTCTACTACCAACCCCTCATCCCTACACTCTACTACCAACCCCTCATCCCTACACTCTACTACCAACCCCTCATCCCCACACTCTACTACCAACCCCTCATCCCCACACTCTACTACCAACCCCTCATCCCTACACTCTACTACCAACCCCTCATCCCTACACTCTACAACCAACCCCCCATCCCTACACTCTACTACCAACCCCTCATCCCTACACTCTACT
The DNA here is from genome assembly GCA_029206835.1 of Rana muscosa. NCBI lineage: Eukaryota > Metazoa > Chordata > Amphibia > Anura > Ranidae > Rana > Rana muscosa. The sequence goes on along the minus strand of CM055124.1, from coordinate 95,984,167 downwards.
ACCAACCCCTCATCCCTACACTCTACTACCAACCCCTCATCCCTACACTCTACTATCAACCCCTCATCCCTACACTCTACTACCAACCTCTGATCCCTACACTCTACTACCGACCCCTCATCCCTACACTCTACAACCAACCCCTCATCCCTACACTCTACTACCAACCCCTCATCCCTACACTCTACTACCAACCCCTCATCCCCACACTCTACTACCAACCCCTCATCCCCACACTCTACTACCAACCCCTCATCCCCACACTCTACTACCAACCCCTCATCCCTACACTCTACTACCAACCCCTCATCCCTACACTCTACTACCAACCCCCCATCCCTACACTCTACTACCAACCCCTCATCCCTACACTCTACTACCAACCCCTCATCCCTACACTCTACTACCAACCCCTCATCCCTACACTCTACTACCAACCCCTCATCCCCACACTCTACTACCAACCCCTCATCCCTACACTCTACTACCAACCCCTCATCTCTACACTCTACAACCAACCCCTCATCCCTACACTCTACTACCAACCCCTCATCCCTACACTCTACTACCAACCCCTCATCTCTACACTCTACAACCAACCCCTCATCCCTACACTCTACTACCAACCCCTCATCCCTACACTCTACTACCAACCCCTCATCCCTACACTCTACTACCAACCCCTCATCCCCACACTCTACTACCAACCCCTCATCCCCACACCCTACTACCAACCCCTCATCCCTACACTCTACTACCAACCCCTCATCCCCACACTCTACTACCAACCCCTCATCCCCACACTCTACTACCAACCCCTCATCCCCACACCCTACTACCAACCCCTCATCTCTACACTCTACAACCAACCCCTCATCCCTACACTCTACTACCAACCCCTCATCCCTACACTCTACTACCAACCCCTCATCCCCACACTCTACTACCAACCCCTCATCCCCACACTCTACTACCAACCCCTCATCCCCACACCCTACTACCAACCCCTCATCCCTACACTCTACTACCAACCCCTCATCCCTACACTCTACTACCAACCCCTCATCTCTACACTCTACAACCAACCCCTCATCCCTACACTCTACTACCAACCCCTCATCCCTACACTCTACTACCAACCCCTCATCCCTACACTCTACAACCAACCCCTCATCCCTACACTCTACTACCAACCCCTCATCCCCACACTCTACTACCAACCCCTCATCCCCACACTCTACTACCAACCCCTCATCCCCACACCCTACTACCAACCCCTCATCCCTACACTCTACTACCAACCCCTCATCCCTACACTCTACTACCAACCCCTCATCCCTACACTCTACTACCAACCCCTCATCCCTACACTCTACTACCAACCCCTCATCCCTACACTCTACTACCAACCCCTCATCCCCACACTCTACTACCAACCCCTCATCCCCACACTCTACTACCAACCCCTCATCCCTACACTCTACTACCAACCCCCGATCCCTACACTCTACTACCAACCCCTCATCCCCACACTCTACTACCAACCCCTCATCCCTACACTCTACTACCAACCCCTCATCCCCACACTCTACTACCAACCCCTCACCCCTACACTCTACTACCATCCCCTCATCCCTACACTCTACTACCAACCCCTCATCCCTACACTCTACTACCAACCCCTCATCCCTACACTCTACTACCAACCCCCGATCCCTACACTCTACTACCAACCCCTCATCCCCACACTCTACTACCAACCCCTCATCCCTACACTCTACTACCAACCCCTCATCCCCACACTCTACAACCAACCCCCCATCCCCACACTCTACTACCAACCCCTCATCCCTACACTCTACTACCAACCCCTCATCCCTACACTCTACTACCAACCCCTCATCCCTACACTCTACTACCAACCCCCGATCCCTACACTCTACTACCAACCCCTCATCCCTACACTCTACTACCAACCCCTCATCCCTACACTCTACTACCAACCCCTCATCTCTACACTCTACAACCAACCCCTCATCCCTACACTCTACTACCAACCCCTCATCCCTACACTCTACTACCAACCCCTCATCTCTACACTCTACAACCAACCCCTCATCCCTACACTCTACTACCAACCCCTCATCCCTACACTCTACTACCAACCCCTCATCTCTACACTCTACAACCAACCCCTCATCCCTACACTCTACTACCAACCCCTCATCCCTACACTCTACTACCAACCCCTCATCCCCACACTCTACTACCAACCCCTCATCCCCACACTCTACTACCAACCCCTCATCCCCACACCCTACTACCAACCCCTCATCCCTACACTCTACTACCAACCCCTCATCCCTACACTCTACTACCAACCCCTCATCTCTACACTCTACAACCAACCCCTCATCCCTACACTCTACTACCAACCCCTCATCCCTACACTCTACTACCAACCCCTCATCTCTACACTCTACTACCAACCCCTCATCTCTACACTCTACAACCAACCCCTCATCCCTACACTCTACTACCAACCCCTCATCCCCACACTCTACTACCAACCCCTCATCCCCACACTCTACTACCAACCCCTCATCCCCACACCCTACTACCAACCCCTCATCCCTACACTCTACTACCAACCCCTCATCCCTACACTCTACTACCAACCCCTCATCCCTACACTCTACTACCAACCCCTCATCCCTACACTCTACTACCAACCCCCGATCCCTACACTCTACTACCAACCCCTCATCCCCACACTCTACTACCAACCCCTCATCCCTACACTCTACTACCAACCCCTCATCCCCACACTCTACTACCAACCCCTCATCCCCTACACTCTACTACCAACCCCTCATCCCTACACTCTACTACCAACCCCTCATCCCCACACTCTACTACCAACCCCTCATCCCTACACTCTACTACCAACCCCTCATCCCTACACTCTACTACCAACCCCTCATCCCCACACTCTACTACCAACCCCTCACCCCTACACTCTACTACCAACCCCTCATCCCTACACTCTACTACCAACCCCTCATCCCTACACTCTACTACCAACCCCTTCATCCCTACACTCTACTACCAACCCCCGATCCCTACACTCTACTACCAACCCCTCATCCCCACACTTTACTACCAACCCCTCATCCCTACACTCTACTACCAACCCCTCATCCCCACACTCTACAACCAACCCCCCATCCCCACACTCTACTACCAACCCCTCATCCCTACACTCTACTACCAACCCCTCATCCCTACACTCTACTACCAACCCCTCATCCCTACACTCTACTACCAACCCCCGATCCCTACACTCTACTACCAACCCCTCATCCCTACACTCTACTACCAACCCCTCATCCCTACACTCTACTACCAACCCGTCATCCCTACACTCTACTACCAACCCCTCATCCCTACACTCTACTACCAACCCGTCATCCCTACACTCTACTACCAACCCCTCATCCCCACACTCTACTACCAACCCCTCATCCCCACACTCTACTACCAACCCCCATCCCTACACTCTACTACTAACCCCTCATCCCCAAACTCTACTACCAACCCCTCATCCCTACACTCTACTACCAACCCCCGATCCCTACACTCTACTACCAACCCCTCATCCCTACACTACTACCAACCCCTCATCCCTACACTCTACTATCAACCCCTCATCCCTACACTCTACTACCGACCCCTCATCCCTACACTCTACAACCAACCCCTCATCCCTACACTCTACTACCAACCCCTCATCCCTACACTCTACTACCAACCCCTCATCCCTACACTCTACTACCAACCCCTCATCCCCACACTCTACTACCAACCCCTCATCCCCACACTCTACTACCAACCCCTCATCCCTACACTCTACTACCAACCCCTCATCCCTACACTCTACTACCAACCCCTCATCCCTACACTCTACTACCAACCCCTCATCCCCACACTCTACTACCAACCCCTCATCCCTACACTCTACTACCAACCCCTCATCCCTAGACTCTACTACCAACCCCTCATCCCTACACTCTACTACCAACCCCTCATCCCTACACTCTACTACCAACCCCTCATCCCTACACTCTACTACCAACCCCTCATCCCTACACTCTACTACCAACCCCTCATCCCCACACTCTACTACCAACCCCTCATCCCCACACTCTACTACCAACCCCTCATCCCCACACTCTACTACCAACCCCCCATCCCTACACTCTACTACCAACCCCTCATCCCCACACTCTACTACCAACCCCTCATCCCTACACTCTACTACCAACCCCTCATCCCTACACTCTACTACCAACCCCTCATCCCCACACTCTACTACCAACCCCTCATCCCTACACTCTACTACCAACCCCTCATCCCCACACTCTACTACCAACCCCTCATCCCCACACTCTACTACCAACCCCTCATCCCTACACTCTACTACCAACCCCTCATCCCTACACTCTACTACCAACCCCTCATCCCCACACTCTACTACCAACCCCTCATCCCCACACTCTACTACCAACCCCTCATCCCTACACTCTACTACCAACCCCTCATCTCTACACTCTACAACCAACCCCTCATCCCTACACTCTACTACCAACCCCTCATCCCCACACTCTACTACCAACCCCTCATCCCTACACTCTACTACCAACCCCTCATCCCTACACTCTACTACCAACCCCTCATCCCCACACTCTACTACCAACCCCCCATCCCTACACTCTACTACCAACCCCTCATCCCCACACTCTACTACCAACCCCTCATCCCTACACTCTACTACCAACCCCTCATCCCCACACTCTACTACCAACCCCTCATCCCTACACTCTACTACCAACCCCTCATCTCTACACTCTACAACCAACCCCTCATCCCTACACTCTACTACCAACCCCTCATCCCCACACTCTACTACCAACCCCTCATCCCTACACTCTACTACCAACCCCTCATCCCTACACTCTACTACCAACCCCTCATCCCTACACTCTACTACCAACCCCTCATCCCTACACTCTACTACCAACCCCTCATCCCTACACTCTACTACCAACCCCTCATCCCTACACTCTACTACCAACCCCTCATCCCCACACTCTACTACCAACCCCTCATCCCCACACTCTACTACCAACCCCTCATCCCCACACTCTACTACCAACCCCCCATCCCTACACTCTACTACCAACCCCTCATCCCCACACTCTACTACCAACCCCTCATCCCTACACTCTACTACCAACCCCTCATCCCTACACTCTACTACCAACCCCTCATCCCCACACTCTACTACCAACCCCTCATCCCTACACTCTACTACCAACCCCTCATCCCTACACTCTACTACCAACCCCTCATCCCTACACTCTACTACCAACCCCTCATCCCTACACTCTACTACCAACCCCTCATCCCTACACTCTACTACCAACCCCTCATCCCTACACTCTACTACCAACCCCTCATCCCCACACTCTACTACCAACCCCTCATCCCTACACTCTACTACCAACCCCTCATCCCTACACTCTACTACCAACCCCTCATCCCTACACTCTACTACCAACCCCTCATCCCCACACTCTACTACCAACCCCTCATCCCCACACTCTACTACCAACCCCTCATCCCCACACTCTACTACCAACCCCTCATCCCTACACTCTACTACCAACCCCTGATCCCTACACTTTACTACCAACCCCTCACCCCTACACTCTACTACCAACCCCTCATCCCCACACTCTACTACCAACCCCTCATCCCTACACTCTACTACCAACCCCTCATCCCTACACTCTACTACCAACCCCTGATCCCTACACTCTACTACCAACCCCTCATCCCCACACTCTACTACCAACCCCTCATCCCTACATTCTACTACCAACCCCTGATCCCTACACTCTACTACCAACCCCTCATCCCTACACTCTACTACCAACCCCCGATCCCTACACTCTACTACCAACCCCTCATCCCCACACTCTACTACCAACCCCTCATCCCTACACTCTACTACCAACCCCTCATCCCCACACTCTACTACCAACCCCTCACCCCTACACTCTACTACCAACCCCTCATCCCTACACTCTACTACCAACCCCTCATCCCTACACTCTACTACCAACCCCTCATCCCTACACTCTACTACCAACCCCCAATCCCTACACTCTACTACCAACCCCTCATCCCCACACTCTACTACCAACCCCTCATCCCTACACTCTACTACCAACCCCTCATCCCCACACTCTACAACCAACCCCCCATCCCCACACTCTACTACCAACCCCTCATCCCTACACTCTACTACCAACCCCTCATCCCTACACTCTACTACCAACCCCTCATCCCTACACTCTACTACCAACCCCCGATCCCTACACTCTACTACCAACCCCTCATCCCTACACTCTACTACCAACCCCTCATCCCTACACTCTACTACCAACCCCTCATCCCTACACTCTACTACCAACCCCCGATCCCTACACCCTACTACCAACCCCTCATCCCTACACTCTACTACCAACCCCTCATCCCTACACTCTACTACCAACCCCTCATCTCTACACTCTACAACCAACCCCTCATCTCTACACTCTACAACCAACCCCTCATCCCTACACTCTACTACCAACCCCTCATCCCTACACTCTACTACCAACCCCTCATCCCTACACTCTACTACCAACCCCTCATCCCTACACTCTACTACCAACCCCCAATCCCTACACTCTACTACCAACCCCTCATCCCCACACTCTACTACCAACCCCTCATCCCTACACTCTACTACCAACCCCTCATCCCCACACTCTACAACCAACCCCCCATCCCCACACTCTACTACCAACCCCTCATCCCTACACTCTACTACCAACCCCTCATCCCTACACTCTACTACCAACCCCTCATCCCTACACTCTACTACCAACCCCCGATCCCTACACTCTACTACCAACCCCTCATCCCCACACTCTACTACCAACCCCTCATCCCTACACTCTACTACCAACCCCTCATCCCTACACTCTACTACCAACCCCTCATCCCCACACTCTACTACCAACCCCTCATCCCTACACTCTACTACCAACCCCTCATCCCTACACTCTACTACCAACCCCTCATCCCTACACTCTACTACCAACCCCTCATCTCTACACTCTACAACCAACCCCTCATCCCTACACTCTACTACCAACCCCTCATCCCTACACTCTACTACCAACCCCTCATCTCTACACTCTACAACCAACCCCTCATCCCTACACTCTACTACCAACCCCTCATCCCTACACTCTACTACCAACCCCTCATCCCCACACTCTACTACCAACCCCTCATCCCCACACTCTACTACCAACCCCTCATCCCCACACCCTACTACCAACCCCTCATCCCTACACTCTACTACCAACCCCTCATCCCTACACTCTACTACCAACCCCTCATCCCCACACTCTACTACCAACCCCTCATCCCCACACTCTACTACCAACCCCTCATCCCCACACCCTACTACCAACCCCTCATCCCTACACTCTACTACCAACCCCTCATCCCTACACTCTACTACCAACCCCTCATCCCCACACTCTACTACCAACCCCTCATCCCTACACTCTACTACCAACCCCTCATCCCTACACTCTACTACCAACCCCTCATCCCTACACTCTACTACCAACCCCTCATCCCTACACTCTACTACCAACCCCTCATCCCCACACTCTACTACCAACCCCTCATCCCCACACTCTACTACCAACCCCTCATCCCCACACTCTACTACCAACCCCTGATCCCTACACTCTACTACCAACCCCCCATCCCTACACTCTACTACCAACCCCTCATCCCTACACTCTACAACCAACCCCTCATCCCCACACTCTACTACCAACCCCTCATCCCCACACTCTACTACCAACCCCTCATCCCCACACTCTACTACCAACCCCTCATCCCTACACTCTGCTACCAACCCCTCATCCCCACACCCTACTACCAACCCCTCATCCCTACACTCTACTACCAACCCCTCATCCCTACACTCTACTACCAACCCCTCATCTCTACACTCTACAACCAACCCCTCATCCCTACACTCTACTACCAACCCCTCATCCCTACACTCTACTACCAACCCCTCATCTCTACACTCTACAACCAACCCCTCATCCCTACACTCTACTACCAACCCCTCATCCCTACACTCTACTACCAACCCCTCATCTCTACACTCTACAACCAACCCCTCATCCCTCACTCTACTACCAACCCTCATCCCTACACTCTACTACCAACCCCTCATCCCCACACTCTACTACCAACCCCTCATCCCCACACTCTACTACCAACCCCTCATCCCCACACCCTACTACCAACCCCTCATCCCTACACTCTACTACCAACCCCTCATCCCTACACTCTACTACCAACCCCTCATCTCTACACTCTACAACCAACCCTCATCCTACACTCTACTACAACCCCTCATCCCTACACTACTACCAACCCCTCATCTCTACACTCTACAACCAACCCCTCATCCCTACACTCTACTACCAACCCCTCATCCCTACACTCTACTACCAACCCCTCATCCCTACACTCTACTACCAACCCCTCATCTCTACACTCTACAACCAACCCCTCATCCCTACACTCTACTACCAACCCCTCATCCCCACACTCTACTACCAACCCCTCATCCCCACACTCTACTACCAACCCCTCATCCCCACACCCTACTACCAACCCCTCATCCCCACACTCTACAACCAACCCCCCATCCCCACACTCTACTACCAACCCCTCATCCCTACACTCTACTACCAACCCCTCATCCCTACACTCTACTACCAACCCCTCATCCCTACACTCTACTACCAACCCCCGATCCCTACACTCTACTACCAACCCCTCATCCCTACACTCTACTACCAACCCCTCATCCCTACACTCTACTACCAACCCCTCATCCCTACACTCTAATACCCAAACCCCCGATCCCTACACCCTACTACCACCCCTCATCCCTACACTCTACTACCAACCCCTCATCCCTACACTCTACTACCAACCCCTCATCTCTACACTCTACAACCAACCCCTCATCCCTACACTCTACTACCGACCCCTCATCCCTACACTCTACAACCAACCCCTCATCCCTACACTCTACTACCAACCCCTCATCCCTACACTCTACTACCAACCCCTCATCCCCACACTCTACTACCAACCCCTCATTCCCCACACTCTACTACCAACCCCCCATCCCTACACTCTACTACCAACCCTCATCCCTACACTCTACTACCAACCCCTCATCCCTACACTCTACTACCAACCCCTCATCCCTACACTCTACTACCAACCCCCGATCCCTACACCCTACTACCAACCCCTCATCCCTACACTCTACTACCAACCCCTCATCCCTACACTCTACTACCAACCCCTCATCTCTACACTCTACAACCAACCCCTCATCTCTACACTCTACAACCAACCCCTCATCCCTACACTCTACTACCAACCCCTCATCCCTACACTCTACTACCAACCCCTCATCCCCCCACTCTACTACCAACCCCTCATCCCCACACTCTACTACCAACCCCTCATCCCCAAACTCTACTACCAACCCCTCATCCCTACACTCTACTACCAACCCCTCATCCCTACACTCTACTATCAACCCCTCATCCCTACACTCTACTATCAACCCCTCATCCCTACACTCTGCTACCAACCCCTCATCCCCACACCCTACTACCAACCCCTCATCCCTACACCCTACTACCAACCCCTCATCCCTACACTCTACTACCAACCCCTCATCTCTACACTCTACAACCAACCCCTCATCCCTACACTCTACTACCAACCCCTCATCCCTACACTCTACTACCAACCCCTCATCTCTACACTCTACAACCAACCCCTCATCCCTACACTCTACTACAACCCCTCATCCCTACACTCTACTACCAACCCCTCATCTCTACACTCTACAACCAACCCCTCATCCCTACACTCTACAACCAACCCCTCATCCCTACACTCTACTACCAACCCCTCATCCCCACACTCTACTACCAACCCCTCATCCCCACACTCTACTACCAACCCCTCATCCCCACACCCTACTACCAACCCCTCATCCCCACACTCTACAACCAACCCCCCATCCCCACACTCTACTACCAACCCCTCATCCCTACACTCTACTACCAACCCCTCATCCCTACACTCTACTACCAACCCCTCATCCCTACACTCTACTACCAACCCCCGATCCCTACACTCTACTACCAACCCCTCATCCCCACACTCTACTACCAACCCCTCATCCCACACACCCTACTACCAACCCCTCATCCCCACACTCTACAACCAACCCCCGATCCCTACACCCTACTACCAACCCCTCATCCCTACACTCTACTACCAACCCCTCATCCCTACACTCTACTACCAACCCCTCATCTCTACACTCTACAACCAACCCCTCATCTCTACACTCTACAACCAACCCCTCATCCCTACACTCTACTACCAACCCCTCATCCCTACACTCTACAACCAACCCCTCATCCCCACACTCTACTACCAACCCCTCATCCCCACACTCTACTACCAACCCCTCATCCCCAAACTCTACTACCAACCCCTCATCCCTACACTCTACTACCAACCCCTCATCCCTACACTCTACTATCAACCCCCATCCCTCACTCTACTACCGACACCTCATCCTACAACCCAACCCCTCATCCCTACACTCTACTACCAACCCCTCATCCCTACACTCTACTACCAACCCCTCATCCCTACACTCTACTACCAACCCCTCATCCCACACTCTACTACCAACCCCTCATCCCTACACTCTACTACCAACCCCTCATCCCTACACTCTACTACCAACCCCTCATCCCTACACTCTACTACCAACCCCTCATCCCTACACTCTACTACCAACCCCTCATCCCTACACTCTACTACCAACCCCTCATCCCTACACTCTACTACCAACCCCTCATCCCCACACTCTACTACCAACCCCTCATCCCCACACTCTACTACCAACCCCTCATCCCCACACTCTACTACCAACCCCCCCCCATCCCTACACTCTACTACCAACCCCTCATCCCTACACTCTACTACCAACCCCTCATCCCTACACTCTACTACCAACCCCTCATCCCTACACTCTACTACCAACCCCCGATCCCTACACCCTACTACCAACCCCTCATCCCTACACTCTACTACCAACCCCTCATCTCTACACTCTACAACCAACCCCTCATCTCTACACTCTACAACCAACCCCTCATCCCTACACTCTACTACCAACCCCTCATCCCTACACTCTACTACCAACCCCCGATCCCTACACCCTACTACCAACCCCTCATCCCTACACTCTACTACCAACCCCTCATCTCTACACTCTACAACCAACCCCTCATCTCTACACTCTACAACCAACCCCTCATCCCTACACTCTACTACCAACCCCTCATCCCTACACTCTACTACCAACCCCTCATCCCCACACTCTACTACCAACCCCTCATCCCCACACTCTACTACCAACCCCTCATCCCCAAACTCTACTACCAACCCCTCATCCCTACACTCTACTACCAACCCCTCATCCCTACACTCTACTATCAACCCCTCATCCCTACACTCTACTACCGACCCCTCATCCCTACACTCTACAACCAACCCCTCATCCCTACACTCTACTACCAACCCCTCATCCCTACACTCTACTACCAACCCCTCATCCCTACACTCTACTACCAACCCCTCATCCCCACACTCTACTACCAACCCCTCATCCCTACACTCTACTACCAACCCCTCATCCCTACACTCTACTACCAACCCCTCATCCCTACACTCTACTACCAACCCCTCATCCCTACACTCTACTACCAACCCCTCATCCCTACACTCTACTACCAACCCCTCATCCCTACACTCTACTACCAACCCCTCATCCCCACACTCTACTACCAACCCCTCATCCCCACACTCTACTACCAACCCCTCATCCCCACACTCTACTACCAACCCCCCATCCCTACACTCTACTACCAACCCCTCATCCCTACACTCTACTACCAACCCCTCATCCCTACACTCTACTACCAACCCCTCATCCCTACACTCTACTACCAACCCCCGATCCCTACACCCTACTACCAACCCCTCATCCCTACACTCTACTACCAACCCCTCATCCCTACACTCTACTACCAACCCCTCATCTCTACACTCTACAACCAACCCCTCATCTCTACACTCTACAACCAACCCCTCATCCCTACACTCTACTACCAACCCCTCATCCCTACACTCTACTACCAACCCCTCATCCCCACACTTTACTACCAACCCCTCATCCCCACACTCTACTACCAACCCCTCATCCCCAAACTCTACTACCAACCCCTCATCCCTACACTCTACTACCAACCCCTCATCCCTACACTCTACTATCAACCCCTCATCCCTACACTCTACTACCGACCCCTCATCCCTACACTCTACAACCAACCCCTCATCCCTACACTCTACTACCAACCCCTCATCCCTACACTCTACTACCAACCCCTCATCCCTACACTCTACTACCAACCCCTCATCCCCACACTCTACTACCAACCCCTCATCCCCACACTCTACTACCAACCCCTCATCCCCACACTCTACTACCAACCCCTCATCCCTACACTCTACTACCAACCCCTCATCCCTACACTCTACAACCAACCCCTCATCCCTACACTCTACTACCAACCCCTCATCCCTACACTCTACTACCAACCCCTCATCCCCACACTCTACTACCAACCCCTCATCCCTACACTCTACTATCAACCCCTCATCCCTACACTCTACTACCGACCCCTCATCCCTACACTCTACAACCAACCCCTCATCCCTACACTCTACTACCAACCCCTCATCCCTACACTCTACTACCAACCCCTCATCCCTACACTCTACTACCAACCCCTCATCCCCACACTCTACTACCAACCCCTCATCCCCACACTCTACTACCAACCCCTCATCCCCACACTCTACTACCAACCCCTCATCCCTACACTCTACTATCAACCCCTCATCCCTACACTCTACTACCGACCCCTCATCCCTACACTCTACAACCAACCCCTCATCCCTACACTCTACTACCAACCCCTCATCCCTACACTCTACTACCAACCCCTCATCCCCACACTCTACTACCAACCCCTCATCCCCACACTCTACTACCAACCCCTCATCCCTACACTCTACTACCAACCCCTCATCCCTACACTCTACTACCAACCCCTCATCCCTACACTCTACTACCAACCCCCGATCCCTACACTCTACTACCAACCCCTCATCCCTACACTCTACTACCAACCCCTCATCCCTACACTCTACTACCAACCCGTCATCCCTACACTCTACTACCAACCCCTCATCCCCACACTCTACTACCAACCCCTCATCCCCACACTCTACTACCAACCCCCCATCCCTACACTCTACTACCAACCCCTCATCCCCAAACTCTACTACCAACCCCTCATCCCTACACTCTACTACCAACCCCTCATCCCTACACTCTACTATCAACCCCTCATCCCTACACTCTACTACCGACCCCTCATCCCTACACTCTACAACCAACCCCTCATCCCTACACTCTACTACCAACCCCTCATCCCTACACTCTACTACCAACCCCTCATCCCTACACTCTACTACCAACCCCTCATCCCCACACTCTACTACCAACCCCTCATCCCCACACTCTACTACCAACCCCTCATCCCTACACTCTACTACCAACCCCTCATCCCTACACTCTACTACCAACCCCTCATCCCTACACTCTACTACCAACCCCTCATCCCTACACTCTACTACCAACCCCTCATCCCTACACTCTACTACCAACCCCTCATCCCCACACTCTACTACCAACCCCTCATCCCTACACTCTACTACCAACCCCTCATCCCTACACTCTACTACCAACCCCTCATCCCTACACTCTACTACCAACCCCTCATCCCTACACTCTACTACCAACCCCTCATCCCTACACTCTACTACCAACCCCTCATCCCTACACTCTACTACCAACCCCTCATCCCCACACTCTACTACCAACCCCTCATCCCCACACTCTACTACCAACCCCTCATCCCCACACTCTACTACCAACCCCCCATCCCTACACTCTACTACCAACCCCTCATCCCCACACTCTACTACCAACCCCTCATCCCTACACTCTACTACCAACCCCTCATCCCTACACTCTACTACCAACCCCTCATCCCCACACTCTACTACCAACCCCTCATCCCTACACTCTACTACCAACCCCTCATCCCTACACTCTACTACCAACCCCTCATCCCTACACTCTACTACCAACCCCTCATCCCTACACTCTACTACCAACCCCTCATCCCTACACTCTACTACCAACCCCTCATCCCTACACTCTACTACCAACCCCTCATCCCCACACTCTACTACCAACCCCTCATCCCTACACTCTACTACCAACCCCTCATCCCTACACTCTACTACCAACCCCTCATCCCTACACTCTACTACCAACCCCTCATCCCTACACTCTACTACCAACCCCTCATCCCCACACTCTACTACCAACCCCTCATCACCACACTCTACTACCAACCCCTCATCCCTACACTCTACTACCAACCCCTCATCCCTACACTCTACAACCAACCCCTCATCCCTACACTCTACTACCAACCCCTCATCCCTACACTCTACTACCAACCCCTCATCCCCACACTCTACTACCAACCCCTCATCTCTACACTCTACTACCAACCCCTCATCCCCACACTCTACTACCAACCCCTGATCCCTACACTCTACTACCAACCCCTGATCCCTACACTCTACTACCAACCCCTGATCCCTACACTCTACTACCAACCCCCCATCCCTACACTCTACTACCAACCCCTCATCCCCACACTCTACTACCAACCCCTCATCCCCACACTCTACTACCAACCCCTCATCCCTACACTCTACTACCAACCCCCGATCCCTACACTCTACTACCAACCCCTCATCCCCACACTCTACTACCAACCCCTCATCCCTACACTCTACTACCAACCCCTCATCCCTACACTCTACTACCAACCCCTCATCCCTACACTCTACTACCAACCCCTCATCCCTACACTCTACTACCAACCCCTCATCCCCACACTCTACTACCAACCCCTCATCACCACACTCTACTACCAACCCCTCATCCCTACACTCTACTACCAACCCCTCATCCCTACACTCTACAACCAACCCCTCATCCCTACACTCTACTACCAACCCCTCATCCCTACACTCTACTACCAACCCCTCATCCCCACACTCTACTACCAACCCCTCATCTCTACACTCTACTACCAACCCCTCATCCCCACACTCTACTACCAACCCCTGATCCCTACACTCTACTACCAACCCCTGATCCCTACACTCTACTACCAACCCCTGATCCCTACACTCTACTACCAACCCCTCATCCCCACACTCTACTACCAACCCCTGATCCCTACACTCTACTACCAACCCCCCATCCCTACACTCTACTACCAACCCCTCATCCCCACACTCTACTACCAACCCCTCATCCCCACACTCTACTACCAACCCCTCATCCCTACACTCTACTACCAACCCCCGATCCCTACACTCTACTACCAACCCCTCATCCCCACACTCTACTACCAACCCCTCATCCCTACACTCTACTACCAACCCCTCATCCCCACACTCTACTACCAACCCCTCACCCCTACACTCTACTACCAACCCCTCATCCCTACACTCTACTACCAACCCCTCATCCCTACACTCTACTACCAACCCCTCATCCCTACACTCTACTACCAACCCCCAATCCCTACACTCTACTACCAACCCCTCATCCCCACACTCTACTACCAACCCCTCATCCCTACACTCTACTACCAACCCCTCATCCCCACACTCTACAACCAACCCCCCATCCCCACACTCTACTACCAACCCCTCATCCCTACACTCTACTACCAACCCCTCATCCCTACACTCTACTACCAACCCCTCATCCCTACACTCTACTACCAACCCCCGATCCCTACACTCTACTACCAACCCCTCATCCCTACACTCTACTACCAACCCCTCATCCCTACACTCTACTACCAACCCCTCATCCCTACACTCTACTACCAACCCCCGATCCCTACACCCTACTACCAACCCCTCATCCCTACACTCTACTACCAACCCCTCATCCCTACACTCTACTACCAACCCCTCATCTCTACACTCTACAACCAACCCTCATCTCTACACTCTACAACCAACCCCTCATCCCTACACTCTACTACCAACCCCTCATCCCTACACTCTACTACCAACCCCTCATCCCCACACTCTACTACCAACCCCTCATCCCCACACTCTACTACCAACCCCTCATCCCCAAACTCTACTACCAACCCCTCATCCCTACACTCTACTACCAACCCCTCATCCCTACACTCTACTATCAACCCCTCATCCCTACACTCTACTACCGACCCCTCATCCCTACACTCTACAACCAACCCCTCATCCCTACACTCTACTACCAACCCCTCATCCCTACACTCTACTACCAACCCCTCATCCCAACACTCTACTACCAACCCCTCATCCCCACACTCTACTACCAACCCCTCATCCCCACACTCTACTACCAACCCCTCATCCCTACACTCTATACCAAACCCCTCATCCCTACACTCTACTACCAACCCCTCATCCCTACACTCTACTACCAACCCCTCATCCCTACACTCTACTACCCAACCCCTCATCCCTACACTCTACTACCAACCCCTCATCCCCACACTCTACTACCAACCCCTCATCCCTACACTCTACTACCAACCCCTCAACCCACCCACCCTCTACTACCAACCCCTCATCCCTACACTCTACTACCAACCCCTCATCCCTACACTCTACTACCAACCCCTCATCCCTACACTCTACTACCAACCCCTCATCCCTACACTCTACTACCAACCCCTCATCCCCACACTCTACTACCAACCCCTCATCCCCACACTCTACTACCAACCCCCCATCCCTACACTCTACTACCAACCCCTCATCCCCACACTCTACTACCAACCCCTCATCCCTACACTCTACTACCAACCCCTCATCCCTACACTCTACTACCAACCCCTCATCCCCACACTCTACTACCAACCCCTCATCCCTACACTCTACTACCAACCCCTCATCCCTACACTCTACTACCAACCCCTCATCCCTACACTCTACTACCAACCCCTCATCCCTACACTCTACTACCAACCCCTCATCCCTACACTCTACTACCAACCCCTCATCCCTACACTCTACTACCAACCCCTCATCCCCACACTCTACTACCAACCCCTCATCCCCACACTCTACTACCAACCCCTCATCCCCACACACTACTACCAACCCCTCATCCCCACACTCTACTACCAACCCCTCATCCCCACACTCTACTACCAACCCCTCATCACCACACTCTACTACCAACCCCTCATCCCTACACTCTACTACCAACCCCTCATCCCTACACTCTACAACCAACCCCTCATCCCTACACTCTACTACCAACCCCTCATCCCTACACTCTACTACCAACCCCTCATCCCACACTCTACTACCAACCCCTCATCTCTACACTCTACTACCAACCCCTCATCCCCACACTCTACTACCAACCCTGATCCTACACTACTACCAACCCCTGATCCCTACACTCTACTACCAACCCCTGATCCCTACACTCTACTACCAACCCCTCATCCCCACACTCTACTACCAACCCCTGATCCCTACACTCTACTACCACCCCCCATCCTACACTCTACTACCAACCCCTCATCCCCACACTCTTACTACCAACCCCTCATCCCCACACTCTACTACCAACCCCCTCATCCCTACACTCTACTACCAACCCCCGATCCCTACACTCTACTACCAACCCCTCATCCCCACACTCTACTACCAACCCCTCATCCCTACACTCTACTACCAACCCCTCATCCCTACACTCTACTACCAACCCCTCATCCCTACACTCTACTACCAACCCCTCATCCCTACACTCTACTACCAACCCCTCATCCCCACACTCTACTACCAACCCCTCATCACCACACTCTACTACCAACCCCTCATCCCTACACTCTACTACCAACCCCTCATCCCCTACACTCTACAACCAACCCCTCATCCCTACACTCTACTACCAACCCCTCATCCCTACACTCTACTACCAACCCCTCATCCCCACACTCTACTACCAACCCCTCATCTCTACACTCTACTACCAACCCCTCATCCCCACACTCTACTACCAACCCCTGATCCCTACACTCTACTACCAACCCCTGATCCCTACACTCTACTACCAACCCCTGATCCCTACACTCTACTACCAACCCCTCATCCCCACACTCTACTACCACCCCTGATCCCTACACTCTACTACCAACCCCCCATCCCTACACTCTACTACCAACCCCTCATCCCCACACTCTACTACCAACCCCTCATCCCCACACTCTACTACCAACCCCTCATCCCTACACTCTACTACCAACCCCCGATCCCTACACTCTACTACCAACCCCTCATCCCCACACTCTACTACCAACCCCTCATCCCTACACTCTACTACCAACCCCTCATCCCCACACTCTACTACCAACCCCTCACCCCTACACTCTACTACCACCCCTCATCCCTACACTCTACTACCAACCCCTCATCCCTACACTCTACTACCAACCCCTCATCCCTACACTCTACTACCAACCCCCAATCCCTACACTCTACTACCAACCCCTCATCCCCACACTCTACTACCAACCCCTCATCCCTACACTCTACTACCAACCCCTCATCCCCACACTCTACAACCAACCCCCCATCCCCACACTCTACTACCAACCCCTCATCCCTACACTCTACTACCAACCCCTCATCCCTACACTCTACTACCAACCCCTCATCCCTACACTCTACTACCAACCCCCGATCCCTACACTCTACTACCAACCCCTCATCCCTACACTCTACTACCAACCCCTCATCCCTACACTCTACTACCAACCCCTCATCCCTACACTCTACTACCAACCCCCGATCCCTACACCCTACTACCAACCCCTCATCCCTACACTCTACTACCAACCCCTCAACCCAACACTCTACTACCAACCCCTCATCTCTACACTCTACAACCAACCCCTCATCTCTACACTCTACAACCAACCCCTCATCCCTACACTCTACTACCAACCCCTCATCCCTACACTCTACTACCAACCCCTCATCCCCACACTCTACTACCAACCCCTCATCCCCACACTCTACTACCAACCCCTCATCCCCAAACTCTACTACCAACCCCTCATCCCTACACTCTACTACCAACCCCTCATCCCTACACTCTACTATCAACCCCCTCATCCCTACACTCTACTACCGACCCCTCATCCCTACACTCTACAACCAACCCCTCATCCCTACACTCTACTACCAACCCCTCATCCCTACACTCTACTACCAACCCCTCATCCCTACACTCTACTACCAACCCCTCATCCCCACACTCTACTACCAACCCCTCATCCCCACACTCTACTACAACCCCTCATCCCTACACTCTACTACCAACCCCTCATCCCTACACTCTACTACCAACCCCTCATCCCTACACTCTACTACCAACCCCTCATCCCTACACTCTACTACCAACCCCTCATCCCTACACTCTACTACCAACCCCTCATCCCCACACTCTACTACCAACCCCTCATCCCTACACTCTACTACCAACCCCTCATCCCTACACTCTACTACCAACCCCTCATCCCTACACTCTACTACCAACCCCTCATCCCTACACTCTACTACCAACCCCTCATCCCTACACTCTACTACCAACCCCTCATCCCTACACTCTACTACCAACCCCTCATCCCCAAACTCTACTACCAACCCCTCATCCCCACACTCTACTACACCCCCTCATCCCCACACTCTACTACCAACCCCTCATCCCACACACTACTACCAACCCCCTCATCCCTACACTCTACAACCAACCCCTCATCCCTACACTCTACTACCAACCCCTCATCCCTACACTCTACTACCAACCCCTCATCCCCACACTCTACTACCAACCCCTCATCTCTACACTCTACTACCAACCCCTCATCCCCACACTCTACTACCAACCCCTCATCTCTACACTCTACTACCAACCCCTCATCCCCACACTCTACTACCAACCCCTGATCCCTACACTCTACTACCAACCCCTGCATCCCTACACTCTACTACCAACCCTCACCCCTCATCCCCTACACTCTACTACCAACCCCTCATCCCTACACTCTACAACCCTCATCTCTACTTCAACCCCTCATCCTACACTCTACTACCAACCCTCATCCCTACACTCTAAACCTCTCAATCTACCAACCCCTCATCCCTACACTCTACTACCAACCCTCATCCCCTACACTCCTACCAACCCCTCATCCTACACTCTACTCTACCAACCCCTCATCCCTACACTCTACTACCAACCCCTCATCCCACACTCTACTACCAACCCTGATCCCTACACTCTACTACCAACCCCTGCATCCCTACCTCCTACACCATCTCTACTACCAACCCCTCATCCCCTACACTCTACTACCAACCCCTCATCCCTACACTCTACTACCAACCCCTCATCCCACACTCTACTACCAACCCCTCATCCCTACACTCTACTAACCAACCCCTGATCCCCTACACTCTACTACCAACCCTGATCCTACCTCTACTACCAACCCTGATCCTACACTCTACTACCCATCATCCCTACACTCTACTACCAACCCCTCATCCCCACACTCTACTACCAACCCCTCATCCCCAAACTCTACTACCAACCCTCATCAATCCCCCCTACACTCTACTACCAACCCCTCATCCCTACACTCTACTACCAACCCCTCATCCCCACACTCTACTACCAACCCCTGATCCCTACACTCTACTACCAACCCCTGATCCCTACACTCTACTACCAACCCATCATCCCTACACTCTACTACCAACCCCTCATCCCCACACTCTACTACCAACCCCTCATCCCCAAACTCTACTACCAACCCCTCATCCCCAAACTCTACTACCAACCCCTCATCCCTACACTCTACTACCAACCCCTCATCCCTACACTCTACTACCAACCCCTCATCCCCACACTCTACTACCAACCCCTCATCCCCACACTCTACTACCAACCCCTCATCCCCACACTCTACTACCAACCCCCCATCCCTACACTCTACTACCAACCCCTCATCCCCACACTCTACTACCAACCCCTCATCCCTACACTCTACTACCAACCCCTCATCCCTACACTCTACTACCAACCCCTCATCCCCAAACTCTACTACCAACCCCTCATCCCTACACTCTACTACCAACCCCTCATCCCCACACTCTACTACCAACCCCTCATCCCCACACTCTACTACCAACCCCCATCCCTACACTCTACTACCAACCCCTCATCCCTACACTCTACTACCAACCCCTCATCCCTACACTCTACTACCAACCCCTCATCCCTACACTCTACTACCAACCCCCGATCCCTACACCCTACTACCAACCCCTCATCCCTACACTCTACTACCAACCCCTCATCCCTACACTCTACTACCAACCCCTCATCTCTACACTCTACAACCAACCCCTCATCTCTACACTCTACAACCAACCCCTCATCCCTACACTCTACTACCAACCCCTCATCCCTACACTCTACTACCAACCCCTCATCCCCACACTCTACCTACCAACCCTCATCCCCACACTCTACTACCAACCCCTCATCCCCAAACTCTACTACCAACCCCTCATCCCTACACTCTACTACCAACCCCTCATCCCTACACTCTACTATCAACCCCTCATCCCTACACTCTACTACCGACCCCCTCATCCCTACACTCTACAACCAACCCCTCATCCCTACACTCTACTACCAACCCCTCATCCCTACACTCTACTACCAACCCCTCATCCCTACACTCTACTACCAACCCCCTCATCCCCACACTCTACTACCAACCCCTCATCCCCACACTCTACTACCAACCCCCTCATCCCTACACTCTACTACCAACCCCTCATCCCTACACTCTACTACCAACCCTCATCCCTACACTCTACTACCAACCCCCTCATCCCCTACACTCTACTACCAACCCCTCATCCCTACACTCTACTACCAACCCCTCATCCCTACACTCTACTACCAACCCCTCATCCTACACTCTACTACCAACCCCTCATCCCCCTAACAACTCTACTACCAACCCCTCATCCCTACACTCTACTACCAACCCCTCATCCCTACACTCTACTACCAACCCCTCATCCCTACACTCTACTACCAACCCCTCATCCCCTACACTCTACTACCAACCCCTCATCCCTACACTCTACTACCAACCCACCCCTCTATCCCCAACACTCTACTACCAACCTCTACTCAACCCTCATCCCCACACTCTACTACCAACCCCCTCATCCCTACACTCTACAACCAACCCCTCATCCCTACACTCTACTACCAACCCCTCATCCCTACACTCTACTACCAACCCCTCATCCCTACACTCTACTACCAACCCCTCATCCCCTACACTCTACTACCAACCCCTGATCCCTACACTCTACTACCAACCCATCATCCCTACACTCTACTACCAACCCCTCATCCCCACACTTACT